>NW_011627542.1:2976978-3017199 GCF_000204515.1 Acromyrmex echinatior | reverse complement strand
TGCGTTAAACATGCGTTAAGCGAGACTTCCTAGTCAATATTTACTCGTACTAGTTACTCAAGCATAATTTACGAATATCGAAATCCGATTATGCGAATATTGTATCATCTGGAAATTCAGTTAACACATCTCCGCGTGTCGCCAATCATTTACGCAAAAAAAAAAAAAAAAAAAAAAAACCATCCTCGCACAGTCCTAAATTGTCTATAATTAGGCGCCAGTAGCGCTTCAATTATATTAATAGAAGATCGTTTTATGCATAAGCCGGTTGATCCGGTTGGAATGATATTATGATGACGTTAGTGTACAAGGTTGATCGTTTGTTCCAATTAACATCTTGCGATACTTCCGTCTTTTTGCAAAACGAAATAATACTTTTTTCTTTCTCATAAAGTTGCTTCACGCTTGAATGTATTTTTTATTGACGCAACTATAGTTAATTAACATGTAGCACAACTAGTTTTAATTTGAATCTGACAACTAAAAATTTATAAAAAAACAATATGCAATAATAAAAATTTTTTCTTATTGCACATTTTTTAAAATACTTGTTATAATTCTGCAGAAAATATGAATTATAAAGTTCTGTATATAAAATATAAATTATAAAACAGTTAAAGAATATTTGCATTGAATTAAAAGTAAAAGAGGAGATAATTTGAAAATTTTTTGAAATTTGTAGTTTATGTAGTATTTTATACAATATTATTATTAGAATTCTAATCGTATAATCTAAAAGTTTGTTCTTATTTTATGTTTCATTTAATATTCAATTTTACTTGTTTTATATTATATATAAGTCAGCTTTGTAAATTTATATTCTAATCTCCGAAATTTATATTCTAATTAGCATATCCAATGACATTAACTATGTACCGGTGCATTAACCTTCGCCTAAAATATACGCATGTATTTTAGGAGAATTTTCATTGCATATGTAGATAAAGCTACGCTCTTTTATAAGAAATTCTTATCATCGTGAGACGAAGATCTGTTGCCGTGTACCACTTTTTTTATTACCTCGTAGAGACCCGAGCCATTGCTGACGGAAGTCTCTCATCATCGACTGAAAAAGCATCGTGAATTAAAGAAGAACAGATATTGAAACAGTTTTTTTTATTTAATTTGTCTCAGAAATTAATAAATATACAAAATAATTTGGAAAAAAGGCTTTTTTCTGTAAACTCAACTATGTGAATTTTTATAGATAATAAATATTGCATATTGTTTCTAATAAAATATTTTAATAAATGTCAAAACTGACTATTAATAAAAGAAATTTGAAAACAAATCCTTTTATATTTATAGGTATGTGCTTTTATATTTATAGATTCGTTCCATAAATGATATATTATAATTGGGAATGATTTCTCATGTAAAAGTGAGTCAATTACAAGTAAGTAAAAAATGCAGAATAAAATTTTTTCATATGATGCTTTATTTTCGGGAAAATCGACTTTAAATATTCGGCGAGTACGTGTATTTCAACGGATCTCGCTGCAAGATACTATCTCATCTCGTGTTTGAATTGGGTAATCATACTTGATAATCGAGACACAATAAAACAGGATATTCAAGCTCAAATTTTATTATTCTACTAATTGTTGAAAATATTGCTCAAAAACAAAGCATCATGCAAAAAAAATTTATTTTCGGTTATACTTCTACATAAAGAATCACCTCCTTTCCAATTGTATTACGGTTTATAAAACACCATTATAAATAAATATTTAGTATCAGAAACATATGTAAGAATAAAATTTGTTAAAGTCTCGGTAACATAATAATGAGTAAACTTTTTCATATTTTTTATCTTTTCACTTGTATGCGAATCTCATCTATTAGAATTTCATCATATTTCGCATACCAACAGAAGTCTTGACTTTTGTTGTGTGTACAGATTTTCATCCATTATATTTCCGTTTCTAAGAAGAAATTATGCGATCGGCCTCAGGGATCAGGACTGGCGACGCGATGTGACACATGCCGGAACATATTTACGAACAATTTCGCCCACGTTTGATATACGAGTTTGACATTGAAGCTGCAGCCGGACGGCCGCCTTAATGGTGCGGTAAATCACACGTCAATATATATTAGTTGCGTTGCGCTTATGCCTTACCGTTAAAGATAGCAGCAAAAAGGGAAGGACGAGTGATTGCATCTTGACGGATTTTCGTTCTTGTGGCTTCACTGTCAATGCATCTCGTTGCAGCTTCCGGTAGGACGGTATACACTTTTCTTTCCGCACTCTGCACGTTTAATCTTACGTTATTTTTCACTATTTTAAATGATACTCGATGCAATTATTAAATTTTTACTGGGAATATTCAGCGAGAGTTGTTAGATTGTGTAAACAAATATTGTTTCTTTATTACTTAATACTGTATTAATGTTAAATCTTTTTAATATTATGTGAATATTTAGAATAATATCACAAATTGTGAAGTTTTAATATTATTCTTTTATAATTTATAAAAATTAACTTTTTAAATTAGGCTTCTTAATTTTTCATTTCAATGTCAGACAATACAGTTTATGAAACTGCGATATCATAATAGAAGGTTTGTATAAAAATAATATTACTTTAGAATAAAATAATAAAAAATATAAATGGAATAATAAAAAATATACTTTGAATTTCTTTAAGTAAATAAATCAACGTGATTAACATTTTGTGCCTTGCTTATGTAATTATGTCGCAGAATTCGCGATACAATTTAAATTATTCTTTTACATTAAAAAAAATTTACTAAATTTTAATATATATTTTTTGAAGAGTACTAAATGTGTGAACATTTACTTACAGTAAATGAATATTTATTCAATATAAAATATAGTTAAATTAAATTAATGGTAATCAGTTTTTGTACAAAATAAATATATTTGATAAATTTTACTTACATTAGAACTATTCACAATCAAATATTTATTAAAATTTATTTTTTTTTTTCAGTGTGATATTTCGCGAATAACGATAAGAGAATATTATCATTGTAACATTCCAGAGATAAAACCTTATGAACATCGGTACCAATCGCGTGGAATGCAATTACATCATCGTCTCTATAAAGTTCCGACGATTCACAATTTTATGAGAACTTGATTGAACTCTAGCAAATTCATAGTTGCGTTAAATGATATTGCTCGATAAAATGTCAAATAAAAAACGAGTTTATTATATGTATGTTGAATTTGTTCATAGTTGTTTTTTATTTGTTTTTTCGTCTTTTTTATAAAAATAAAGACTTCCAAACACTAAAACAATTGAAAAAATACGCTAAAATAATTTTAGTGATAAATTAAAAACAAGATGTGTGTGTGTGTGTGTGTGTGTGTGTGTGTGTGTGTGTGTATATAGTTATTTTTTATTTTAAATAAAGATACTTAATATTATAAATTTAAACAATTAGAAACTTATTTTATTTTAATATTATAACTTATTTTAATATAAATTTTAAACTGTGTAAATATTTTAGTAAAATGATATATATGAAGAGCGCGATAGATTATATTTTATAATAAAACCATAAATTATTACAAATTTTATAATAATACGATTTGCTGTTTATTAAATTAATAACCAGCGACTTAATTATCATTGCGACTTTGTATTAAAATGACGTTTGACATTCAAACCAAATGTTATTGCGTGACGCTGGAGAAGCTAGTTGAGACGAAGGAAATTGGATATTAGAGAAGTCATCGGCTGGGGGTCATGTGAGGGCATGCACGTATAATGTTTTCATGCTCCAGTTGTTAGTGAGTGTTAGACAAGAACCTATATTACTCGTACGTCGACCTGTCGAAGGTGGAGTAGCCCGAAGCTAGAATTATCCGCAGATTACACGTAACAGAGAGATTTAATATATTTCATTGCATATTTTGATACATTAAAATTGAGGTTAAGATTATCTTCTTCAAATTTTTTTTCAAATAGTTATTTCTTCAGTCAGTATCAAAACAAATGTCGATTCACGTGATGTTCTGTCATCGAAATCAATCAATGAACCACAAGAATTTCAGACACACGAACTACAGATTACAAACGAATCATAAATTTCGATTGCTTACAAGAAAGCCTGCCTCCGTGCAAATCTATACACGCGCGTTGCGAGATAAATCGCCGACAAAGGCCGTGCGAAGTCGCGTCGCCAATTATACGAGTGCGCTTGCATAATCGAGTACGATAAATTCGCCGTAGTCGAGCGCGCCGGTTTGAAGTACCGAAGATTTTTTACACAGAAACAGAACTCGCGAACGGTGAGCACCGTCCTGCTGCATATTCTGAAACGCGATAGTTCCTCGCGATAATGTCATTGCACCGGTGAGCTGTCGCGTAAGCTCGACATATGTTATTCAGTGATGGATATATTCCATGATGTAAAAGATTGTCGACATTATTGATAGTCGAACCGAGATTGCGGCGTGCGTTATTTAAGATACAAATACGCGATCGATGCAAATTAGCCCGCGTGATATATGGTCATTAAATTGCATACGAATTGCTCATTAAACTTGCAATTATTGCTGGTTTGAATGTACCTCAATTGCATCGTGCACGCCTGCGTGACGAATAAACTGTGTGTACATGATAATTTTATTAACTTTTTAAGCAGAACATGTGGTTTCTGTCTTTTAAATTGAAACTAGTTATCATCTAGATAAAATTGATAATTTTATTAAAATGTTACATAGTCCGTTAACAACTGCAGTCCATTAGCATTATATTAGTTGTTTTATTGAGAGTATCATTACCTTTATAATATATGTGACAAACAGTGTAAAGATGATAATTATTTATTGATATTTTGTACGTGATTAATTTATCGGAATTATTTAAAGAATTTTACTTTTATATTAATAAAAGCTTGATCTTTATAATTATGTGCAATATAAAATTTATACAATAAACAAATTATGCTGTTACAAAAATTTTTATGCGTGTTGAAAATATCAAGCGTTATTATTCATTGTAAGAGCCCTTGTTACGGATTGGAAAATTATATTTGCGTGCGTTTCCGTGTGTTTTCTATCAAAGTACTGTTTATTGGGAATCTTACTTTATTGCAGAGAAAATACATCGCATCGCAGTGAGATAGAGCGTTTGAGGAAATCTTACGCAAGTACCGTTTATTTTTATGATTATCGAATCCTATTGGCACTACCGCACTATTAATACACGTTTGCAAAAGGCGAACTTGTGAACAAGCCTGTGAACAAGGAGTCATTTTCGACCGAGTAGAACGTAACTAATCACAGGTTTGCGTACTACATATTTCCGATCGCGAGTTTATTATCCCGATTGCGTTTGCAATTATATTGGCTACGATAATTACAAGAACGGAACTTGGTACATGCTGTAATTAAATTGGATGATAATATTTATTTGATTGGTTGTTACAACAACGTTTAAGATGTAAACGCATGTAAAGTTCTATGTATTAATGTAACATTTATATATTATTTTGTCGTTACGTAATTTATTAATAAAACAAGCATTTTTATTTAGTGATTTAATTAAATTATAAAAAACTATATATTAATTACTATTTACTAGAATACTTTATTTCAACATTTTATATTATTACAACTTTATGTAAAAAATTATATATATCTTTTATATGTCATTTTAAATCTTAAGGACATTATTGTTAATTTTATTTTTAAGCTTTTATTTAATTCAAAACGGAAATTACATTAAATCATAATTATTGGGACTACTTGACTGACCTGTTGTACCGAGTTCGGACTGTACGTGAAACTGTTGACAGAGTATAAACACACTAACTAGATACGGCAGCTAATAATTCACATATTGATCACAGAATATATATCTCATTTGTAAATTTGCAGAGCAAATTATTATCACATTGAAGAGATTCATCTTGATTGATCGCACTGTAATTACACAATTATTTCGAATGCGTAGTGTCCAATATTCGTAAGCTAATAGATTTATCGTCAATTAGTTCATCAGTTGGTTGGTTTACCAACACCAATCGACAAATAAATCAGCGTTCATCAATGTTATAATCGCAATATCTCTGTGGGATGGCTGCATGGGAATTTATATATCGTAGTGCTTTCCGATAATTTTGTTTTTTCGATATTGTTTTGCGTGTAAATTTAAACGTGTGTACAGTACAGTAAGAGGTACATGTTGCAGACTAGTGAACAGATCCGAGAGCCGAGTATCTCTGTCAGAGGTGTTGTTTCGTACTGACGGCTCCCGTCGGTGGAGGACCGATTTTATATGCCCGCGTGAAGTCGCGGAACCGAGCTTTGGGCGCCTCCGCCACGACGCGTCACCTGGCAACGAAGTATAAAGATGTCATTTCAAAAGATGCAAATGCATTTTTCTTCTTTTGCGACGCGAATCTTTAAATAATACATAAAAAGAATTTAATGGAAACTAATGGAAACTAATTAAAATACCTGTCACGTTTATTGGTCCAGTTGGAGAATGGCCAAAGAATTTCGCTAATTCAGAAGTCTCAAAAGAATTAATATTCTATGTCAATATTTTGAGGGTATCAAGCTTTTTTCGTTTATTGTATATAAATTTTTTAGCTAAATTAATTAAATTTTTTTAAAAGGGATTTTATGTAAATCACATTTTTCTAATGTATCCAATAAAAATATATTTTAATATTAAAATCTTTTTTAAATTCTATAAAGTAAAGTAGGAAATAGAATTCTCTGTTAAAGATAAATTTTTATAAATTTTATTTTATCAAAATTAATTAATTTGATGAAAAACGGGTCGAAGTATTCTTTTGTATTATTTAAAAAACAAAAACAAATTAATTTTAAAACATCCGATTTTAAAACAAAATCGAGCTTTTGATTAGATTTAATTTAAAAATGAGATAGATCAGAGATATAATAAGGTACATGGTTTATAACATTACATGATATTATAATGAGCAAAAGTACTTAATTTAGATCAGTATTTCTGGAATCTTATTTTTCTTGGAAACGATGATGAGATGTCGAACATATATGTATATGACGAAAGTGGGACCTGACTGACGTCTCTGCACCAAAAGAAAATATAAACGAACAACGTTCCCAGTGCATCGTATAACCGGTCATTCATCAAATCTTGCTATTGCGAAACATCAATATGATTTATAATTAGTTGTTTACTATTAGAATTTTATATAAAAATTAAATCTTTATATTATTTTATTTTTCTAGAATATATTTACGAATATAAGTATTTACGAATATAAGTACCGACTAAATATATTCATAAAAATGTACTTTAAAAAATTGGGAAATACTGATCTACATTAAATCTAAATAAATCTGCGTAAATGATTTTTAAATTCAGATGTTTGGAAAATCGCAATTAATTTATTTTACTTTTAACACGATTTTGAAAGGAAGTGATGACAGGAATTGACATTGATAACCAATGGGCGACTTTCGCCGTAGTTTAACATTTGATATCATGTTTGTAGCTAGTTGCGTTTCACATACAAGGCAGCTTATAATTAGTGGTTGCTCCGGTAGCGATCTAATACATTTCCACGAGTAAATTATCGAGTGGCTAGATAGAATTAGCCACGTCGGTCTGTCGGCTGATATCGTTAAATTACTGCGTTCCTAGAGTAAGGAGTGCATCTTACTCCTTGTATCATCGTCGTTCATCATCTTCCGCTCCATTCGAGATATAAATAAATGTACTCATATTCTCTCGATTGTACCGTCAAAGTATAAGAAATAATTTTGTGTAATACCAGAATATTCTTCCGCGAGGAGGCGGCCATTGTCTTACGAGAACCTGTAAGCGCAGTGTAAATAGATACAGAGAAGATATTTGAAGTTACAATAAAATTAAAGTTTAATGTTTTAATTGTAATGAACTCTTTAAACTGTGATTTAAAAATAAGACAATGTTAAAAATAAGACTAACAATGTTATACGGAAAGAACAATTTTGCTGAAATATCTAAAAATTTAGGTAGATATAGAGATAAAAATAATTTTGTTTACCTATCAAAATAATTATGTAGAAAATTCAAACATGATGAGCAACGCTACAGAAAGTTTTTAACAGCTAATACATACAGCCTATACAATTATTTTGATAATTCAACAAAACTATTTTCAGATCTAGCTAAATTTTTAGATATTTCAGGAAAGCTGTTTTTTTGTGTAACAACATATCTTATTGTAATTTAATATATACATATGTTTTATATTATTTACATTAAACTAAAACCGTGTCCAAAGATATTTAAAATTTAGTGCAACTAATAACATATTTATAAAAAATAATATATTTATACAGAAAAATATGTATACATATAATACACAGAAATGTTTAAATATTTCAATAAAAAAAATAATAAGAGAAAGGAACAGCGTGTATAGCATTTTGTTACAAGTAAAAACGATTATGATAAAATATCTATTTAAACTACATGATTATAGTTATTCTAGCATAATGACGCTAATTAACAAGATTTAAATATTTATCAGATCCTCTCTCGACACATTCAAATGCCACGCAATGATTCCATGTAATACGATGATTATAGCATAGCAAGTGGAGCTAATTGCACGACTCGTATAGCTACCTGCTTTTTTGTCTGCTCGCAGTGTCATTGACTCGATGACACCATTCATTGGGATCATTAACGTTGCGTCATAATTGGTCGATTCAGGCGATAACGATCGATGTGTGTACTTTTAGCATCAAACAACGTGTCTGCAAATACTTTGATGCTTTGCGAGCACGAGCTTTCGTCGACTTAATGTGATACAACAGTTCGCCCCCGATCAACTGCTTTAATCCAACAAAAATCATTATTTTAAGCAGCAATCACGTATTTCATACCTAAAATTGTACTTTCTACTCCATTATTATAGCTAATTACCGTAAAACATTAAGATCACCGTCTTGTCTACCCCAGACAATAAAATCTCTTCGATCTCGTATTATGGAATTAGTTGGAGAAATATATGAAGACCGCCACGTGATTGCTCTAATTTTTGCAAGACACCCGAGGAAACTGTTATTTATTAACGCGCGGAAATAAACGCGCAATTCATTCACGCTAATGGCATCTAGTACATTCATAACTTATCGGCAAAATCCGCTTCACACCGCCGCGCAATGAGCAACGGTTTAATATTAGGCGCTGAGCTGCATGTCCGTGCATTCTGTTACGTAATTGGTGAGAAGAGCGAAATTTTTACGCGAATTATTATGGTCGGCTTAACTGCGCAAAAATTTCGCAATTACGCAATTACAATCAATAGATCGTGTTAAATTGCTTTTTAAATACCATAAGATGGAAATGAACACTTCACGACTCTGATATTGCTCGAATTTATTTCTCTGTAAAATCAACGTAGTATAATGATGTCATAAATCAACGGTGAGAAATCTTAATCAAGTTTTTCTTAAAATTTTATTTGCTATTAGCACAAAGTTCTCAATCTTCGCTCCTAGCTGCACCTATATTTACAGTTAAAAAGTTCATACATTAGATGGTGTTGTAATACAGACATTGCTAAAGGCTATGATATGAATAATCCAGCTGCATGATAACTTTAGTGTAAAAATATTTTACTAATGTACTGATATAAATTACAGAAAGCATACAATATATAAGTTTAGCTACAATTAACATTTCTTATCTAAACTATAAATACGGATTTTTACTTTCGTGCCAATAAGTATTTTTGATTCACTAAACTTACGGCACTTGTGAGCTAACATTAAATATCTTGCAAGCGCGTGCGTTATTAGGGCAGATACGTATATTATAAAATTATGCATAACTAACATTCAATAAATATTACATAACGAGAAAAGCGCGTAATTGAGATCTCAATCATATTTATACGTACATATATATTCGTACAAAGCCTCGACTCGCGCGATGGTGATACATCTTCATTTCGATCATTGATCGTGGCAGAATAAGGTCTCGGTAATGCAAGTCTCTATCGCGTGAAAATGTCATAAACATCGTGGACATTTCTAATGGCACTCTTCGATTACACATTGCAAATATAATGTTATATTTGCTATGGCACTTTACAGAATATCGCGAAAGAATTCTTTTCACAATCCAATCACACAAAAATAATTTTTTTTCATGACAAGAATCCAGAGCAGCGGATTCTTGTCGTGAAAAACCTTTCAATAAAGCCAGCGAGTATTTCTTGAGGCCCTGCGATTCATGGGAATTATGCCTCGTGGTAATTTCACGTTATCGCTAATGTGACGGTACACTGTGGTTAACGTGTTATCGCTATAGTCCGTCCCCTTCTAGCTTTTTAAATACCGCTACCGGACCTGTTCTCCTATCATCATTCATGGGGGATACACTTATGATTCCATCAATGAAACGAGAAATCCTCTTTCATTCTAATCTTAATCAGACAATTTAGAAAACGTAAATTTGCTGACATTTTTATCCTTTTTCAGGAATTTCAAATAACTATTACTTTCAATTAAGATAAATCGCTCGTTTTATAATTAAAATAAAAAGATTATCTATAAAATTAACGTAACTAAGCGTCGTATGTGTTATAGTACCTAATACAAAACTGCTTACAGCTCTTCCTGGAAAAATTAATCTTGCATTAGATATATTTTGCATTATTATTAAAAAGAATTCTACGATCGCCCAAAAAATCTAAAATAAGTAAGCATTAATGTAAATTAACATTCCAAAATATAAGTTTAAAATACGTTTTTCTATTATTATTCACAATTCTTGCAGAAAATAAATAAATCTATTAAAAGAAAGCCTTTAAATAAATCAAAAAATAAACAACAATTAATGAAATTAAATCATTATTCGAATAATACAAAAAGATAATTTAAGAATTATTACAATTGAACGCTAATAGGCGCGAGTAAAGTAAAATAAATCAATTGATATTAGAATAATACTAAAGTAAAACGCGCGATCGTGAATTGCATAAATTAATCCCTTACTTTACCCCATCTTTTCCTTACCCTACTGCTTCTTGCCACACGCATCTATTATTAATTCGCGAGTCCCTCATAAAGATTCGGGTTCAGGAACTTACTACGACTTGCCCGGTGAATTATGTAGTCGGGTGCCACCAGCGCCGATATTTAAAGGTGGCTATCACGGACAGATTTACGTATAATTCCAGCGTGCATAATTCCGCGCTTTTAACGAGGTAACGGTCGGACCGTGCGTCGCTCTTAATCCGCCGTGGTAAACGCTTTTAATCGTGATTTTATGTCGCGATCTAGCTCGCGTTGAAACGACACTAATCTCTCTAACAAGCATTTTTGGGCTCGCTTATCATGCGTAGCTACTTTCCGTGGTTGTCCTAAATTTACGCGCTTTGATATTATCGTGATCGCTAATTAATGAAAGGCATGCTCCTTGAAACTGTACTTCTTTCATATTAAATAGATTCGAAATATTTTCCTTTCTAAGAAGAATATTATCTTGCATCTTATCAAAATGAAATTACTGATAGAAGTTGCAGTAGCACGCAGAACAACTATAACATTTTAATATACATATGTAAATCAGTAATAGCTTCTAAGAGGAACTAATATATTTTTTTCTTAATTTAATGCTGTAAGCGCTATAAGCTTTCACTTCTACATTTATACTTTATTTTATTCTACCAAGCATTGCTCCAGGTGACAAATAAATTACGCCATTGCGTCATTGGTATACGAGAAAATTGACTAAACCTTTTGCGGGTGGCGGAATGCACAATTTTCATTTCAAAAGATAATATCAGCCCTTCCGAATCACATGACTAATGCATTAGATCACGAAGGATTAATAGATCGCAAGACCTGTATTATTTGGAAAATTACTCGCATTGATTTTGTCCAAGATCCGGTCTGTATTTTACAATAACGGTATATTGTTACGACGTAAAATACGGAAGCCTTCCGGCAAAAGTACTTACAACTTGTCATCACAATAGTACAATACATGCATTTGATTTTTATTCCAATTGCGATTAGCGGACAATTATCCCGTTAGTTGCATGCCTAGCAATTTCCCGCGAGGTATGCAACTAAAGATAATTGCCATATTTATAACGGAGGAACATTCTAAATATTTAATTATAAGATTGTGAGATAGTAAACTTAAAGAAATTTCATAAATATCTAATATATGTATCTAAAATCTAATATATAAGAATATTTTTATGTATGTAAGAATGTTTTTTATTTATTTGTAAAATAATTTTGTCTTACGTAAACCATTTTTCTCCTAACATTTCGAATAAATTAAATTGAAATTTTAAATTAAAGGAATGTCTTGTTTTAGAGAATAAAGAAATCATAGTATTTTCTGCATGACCACCCATAGATAGAAACGTAAGGTTTTTTCGATTCTTGTCCAATAGTCAGAAACGTTTAGCTCTCATCTGGTCGATCTGACAAATGTCGAAGAGCCTTTCAGGTCGATAAATCTTACGTTTCTTTAAGACTCTGCATGAGACTGGCATCGCACTAACAAGTCCACCAAAGGGTTCATTACTAAACCTATCAGAGCATCAGGACATCTGCCTGCGGCAAATGTTGATCATGTTTTTGCATATTGCAACATTTTAATAGTATTTTATATCATTTAATAATATAAATATGTGGATGAAGCTGTCATAAAAGATTACATCATCTGAAATTATAGACTTAATATCTTTTTTACTTTTAAAATTATGATTTTTTGTATGAGCAATTCCTATAAACATAGACTAAATTTTAAAAAGTTAAATTAAAATAAAGAAATAAACGAAATAACCAAATATATCTGAACTAATATACTCCATCTTATTGTGGTAATTAAAAGAGATCTTACTACGCTAGATTGCAAATGTTTATAATTAGTTTATTCTTGCTAATTCAGTTCGAATCTTTAAGGTTCAGATAAGAAAATGCTACATTCTCTAAAAATTTTTACTGTATTCTTGTAAATATTGAAAATATCCTTTATCTTTTTTAATATTCAGAAATACTTTTTCTTTGAAATTTAAATCAATTTCCAATGTTGAACTTAGCAAAAAATTAAAAAAAAAATTTTAAAACTATGTAGTTCCAATTAGTTTAACAGTATAAGAATTATAAATTATATTTTTTATTCTCCAAATTATATTAATTGTTTTTCTCCAAATTATTATAATTTAGTCTTTATTAACTTCTACGATATTTATAATAAAATTTATAGATGAAATTATCGTAAATAAATTGCGCGTTTTAAAATTATTTATTACAATATCGACAAAACGATTAGTAAATTGTTTTTTCTTATCATTATTGATATCATTCTCTTAATTAGTTTTCCATGTACAAAATTATATTTTTTTAATGAAAATTCAACGTAATTCAAAGAGATTTGTTTATATTAAATTTCAAATAAAGAACTAAATATAATTTTTACAAATGATTAAGAGATCAAGCTCTTTGTCATACGTCAACATCATGATTGTAAGTAACAGCCAAAGAGTTTTATGCGACGCATTGTTCATTAAAAAGTTATTATTTTAAATAAAATAAATCATGCAGATGTACGTTCTAATGTTCTAAATAAACTTTATTAAGTATAAATACTTAATATAACTTTATACATGTGCATTTATTCATTAATTAGAAAAGTGTCATGTACTTTTTATAAATAAATGTTCATACTTTAAAAATAAAGTTTAATAATTTAAAGTTAAATATTTTACAAGTTTAGCACATATACGGGTAACAATATGTGTTTCTCATTATATTGTGATGTTTCATATTGAAATGAAATATAATAAAATTAAATACTATTACTGATATATTTTTATAGACGATATCTACTTAAATAATAAAAAATAATATATAAAAAACACATCTCGTATTATCATTCTGCTACAACACAATGTTTTCGTGCATCGTCAGGTTTTTTCCATCCAATATTATTTTGTGTACCTACAATTTAAAAAATCTATTAGGTGTTGGAATTAATTCGTAGCGTTTTTAATGAAAGAATGTTATTTATTTCACATGAGCATTAAAAAATACATTAATGAAAGTACTTCCCATCACTTGTAAAACGCTACGAATTAATTCCAACACCTAATATTATTTTTTAACAATAATCTAAAAAAAATATTTAATTTTAATAAATTAGACTAGTGAATTTCTTGCCTGGTATTTCATGTTTTAAGTATATAAGGTAAAATAAAAGATACACTAGCGAACAAAATGCTGCAAATATTGAAAATATTTGTAGAGTTAATGCACCACCAAATTTTTTCAATAATATACTCCCAACCAAACTACCAATAGAGCGACCTAAAAATATTGTAACATTATTATAATCTTTTTGAATCAATAATAAGCTTTAATTAAGAGTAAATCCATTTATATTATTTATGTTATTAATATTATTTATATTTATTCATTATAATTCAATTTTCAATGTAAAATTAGATAAAGAAATTTACCGAAACCATCTTTCATTCCTGATATAATTCCTTGAATAGAAACAGATACATTAGATGACGATATTACATTTGCGTACGCTACTGATGTTACGTGGCAAAGTATATATGATGGTCCTATTGTTAAAGATTCTATTGGAATTATCCACCATGGTGTTGGTGCTATAGATATTAATCCCAGCCGTAGAGAATAAAATACGAGAAAAAGAGTAAAAGTATAACCATATCCTAATTTTTCCAATATTTTACCTAAAAAGAAGAAATGGTAATTATATGGATTAAGAGACATCATGTCAATAATTTTGACCTCGACATATATTATCAAGATCATCACCTTTAGTGCTTTTTAAAAGATGGAGAGCATTGATCGTTAAAAAGTTTAAAAAACTATTAACATAAAAAGTTTAAAAAATAACGTTTCATTTATGCTACATAAAATAATAAATACAATTTCTTCCCTGCTTACTGGGGAGTGGACCTCGCTTCTTATAGAAAGTCGTACGCATCTAAGCAAGGGGGAAGTGTGGGGTGGACTACGCTTTGCATGAAAAATCAAATCTTTTTAGAGATATGGTATACTCCACCTCCCCAGGCAAGAGAGCGTGAAACTCTGAATGTTACTCAAGTCATGATCATGACAACATATCAAGGTCGAGATCATCGAAGTCTATTTCGTAAAAAAAAGATGAAGATTTATTATTATAATGACATTTTAACTTTAAATATCATAGAACTACCTAGTTATTGAGGCAAAATTACTAGGATCATGACTTAGACAACATATCAAGGTCACAGTCATCGGCGCGACTGTCTCTTAATTCGAGTATTGCCGAAAAATTTAAATTTTTAACTATTTAATCGCCCCATTTATAATAAATCATAATAAAGTAGTATTTAATACAGTACCGGATAAATGCATGAATATCGCACAACTGAAAGCTTCTGTGGCTATTGTTATACCTTCTATTAATTTAATTTTGTCCATGTAACCGGTTTTTATAGCAAGATCTTCTTCATACCTAAGAAAATTTAATAATTAAACATCATAAAACTTAAAATATACTATAGTACACAAAAAAAATGTAAAACAATAAGACAGTAAGATGTAAGCTATGAACGAATCAATTATTCAAAACAGAAAACATAAGACAATAATGTAACACCATAATGTAACAAATTCAAAATATTTTTTGCTTATTACTTACATCTTATTGCTTAAGTTTTTTGTGTCCAAATTTTAAATAACAATTTCAAAAACAAAAATATCCCGATAATGGCATAAATTTACCAAAACATAAAGGAAAGCATGTAACCATCAAAGGCGCCGCAAATGATATCAAAAAACAAAAATATAATAGTAGATTTGAATTTTAAAAGCGTATATACATCTGTAAATATATTTGACGATCTTGATACAAGTGGCAACTGTAATAAAAATATATAAAAGTATAAAAATTAAACTACTATTTCTAACCCTAATTTTCTCTTTTATTCATTTTTCTTAATGCATCATAAAATCACCTTCAGTTTTTTGCAGCAAATCAAATCTATACAAGTAAATACAAACACAAGGAGAAACGCTGATGTATAAGTTTTGTAAATCTTTCCTTGAGACCATACATCGATTGTATATCCAGTTAAAAATCCTGCCAAACCGAGACCGATGTCACCCCATACATGCTGTCTACCATATTTCATTTCCTCACCTTTACCTTTAAAAAAAAAATAAACAAATTTATTGTAGAACAATCTACACACACGCGCGCGTGCACATATACACACACGCACACGTACGCACATACACGCACATAGTGCATGCACACGCACATAGTGCATGCACACGCATATATAAGTATGCGCACACTTATCGCATTTTTTTTCTATACGATATTTAATTTATCCGTTTTATATTTATATTAATAGATAGATGTAAAAAGAGATAATAACTATAAAAAATTATTTACCTAATATCTCGAAACAGATTGCGCTGGTCAAAGTGAAAGAAACAGAAGTACCTATACTCCCAAGAGACATTAAAAGGACGAATCCCCAGAATGTAATGGATGTATACAAACAATGATTATTTTCAAAATTATCACAGATAACATTGCAATTATAATTATCTTTGAATTCTTTTTGACACAATAATGTATCATTAATATTTATTAAACAACTAGTGTTTGGTGAAATAATTACTTCCTTTCCAGCTGCATACTGAAAAGATAATGGTACGGAAAGATTTGCATCCTTGCATATCCAGTGACATGTAATGTTTCTCGTACCTTCACATAATGTTGTTGAGAAATTCTTAAACAAATATAATAAATAAGATCTCTTTTATATAAACAGATAAAAAGATGCTTATTACAATTAGTGATATAATTACTAATAATTATTACATATTATTATAATTATTGTATATTAATTATTAAAAAATTAATATTCAAAATTAATAAACTATTAAAGAAAAATATATTTTTAAAATACATTATATGTAAACATAAAATTATAGAAAACTGTAGAAAAAAAATAAAATATATTGTAATCTTGAAATACATACATTATCAAGATTACTATCTCATAAAAAAAGTTTGTAAAGTAAATATGTGGATAACTTAGCACAGGTTAAAGTTATTTGTAAAGTAAGTATGTAGATTGAATAATATAGCACAGATTATAGAAATTTTATTGCTTATAATTTATCAAAGAAATAGGCAATAATAAGAAAATAAAGACTTACAGAATCTATGTCACAAAATGGTAAGTATGCACATGAAACGTTTTGAAACTGATCTAATACAATTAGTCCCGGTGATGAGGGTAAAAAATATATTAAAATATAACAACTGCTTGAAACGGTGAGCAAAGCCATAAAGATCAATTTTTTCTGGGTTTGAAAATAATCCATGATAAAGCCAAAAATTGGTTTAGCAATCATAAATAAAATAGGTAAAATAGCACCGATGCTACCCATTATTAATGGTGAAATACCGAGTTGTTTACCATATACAGATAGAAATGGAAAAATAGCGCCCGTAGCTGAAACAAGAACAAATTAAATTATTATTACACTTATGTATGCAATAACATAATTTATGAAATTGGAAATAATTTATTTTTAATATTTTTTATTTATCACAATGTATATTAATCTTATTAAATATGATTTATGTATATTTTACATATGCCAAAAGTTTATAATATTATGTAATTCTTTTATAAAATAAATTGTAATAAAGGTTAAAATATTTTTCAAAAACTGCGTAATAATGACGCGATCTGATTTTAATAATCTTGACTCTCTCTATGTTATCAAAATCGTCGCGCTGAATAACAATCAAAAGGTTTTAGCTGTCGCTCATTGTTTCTTAAAAATTATTAACAGAAAATGTTGACAATATAAAAATGTGTTTAACTTAATAATTTAAAGATAAACCTTTCCCTTTACACAGTCAATCCCAAATAGGGTCCGAGTGACCTTGATCTTGAGCAATGGAAAAGGTCAATGACCTTAAGACTTATAAATCTTATATTCTTAAGACTCAAGGTCGAGGTCAAGGTCATTCGAAAGTCATTTAGATTAATTGTGTAAAAAGAAAAATTTATCGTTTTGGTCCCTTTTCCGCTAAACCCAATTTTCGTTTCATATCAGAAATCGCAACGTAATCAGTTGGAACGTAGTTAATATCAACGTAGTCAATTGGGAAAATTGAGTTTATAAGTTAAATATTATAAATAAGTTTTATATTATATCTTTATACTACCTTTCTTTATACTATTTTTATATTATTTTTCGGATACAACTCTTTATAGAAAGGGCGAAACTTTATACCCACATATGCAGGATAAGAGCAAGTAATAGCCACTCTTTTTTAAATTTATATTGCTCCTATATAAATGTATATTAATACATTTAATTTATATAAAACTTTTAACTCAACTTGTTACAATAATCTAATGAAAGTCTTCAAATTTACATTCTACTTCAATATGAACAAAAAAGTAAAAAGTAAAAATAAAGAGATTTCAAAAATAGAATGTGTTATGGAATATTGGTAAAATTTGAGAAATAGTAATATATAATGTAATAAATAAATACAAATCTGTTTATTTATGATAATTAATTAAAATGTAATTAAACAGGTCCATATATTTTTACTGTCTAATGGCATGAAAAATAAAATACATACAATAAGTAAATATAAAGTAAAATTATTCCATATGAACAAAAAAACAAAGTTAAATCTTAAATTATAATGTTGAAAGACAAAAATGTATACAAACACAATATAATTACTATTCGATATATTTAAAAGTTATTAATTTTAATTGTTAATAATCTTTTACTAAATAATGAAGAATGTTAAAATATTTTATACTTAGGAGAATAGTTGTAAGAACGTAAGTCATGGTCACTGAAATGATCGATGAGATCTTCATTATATGCAGTTTTACTGTATCTTTTTATGTAATTATGTGTTATATGTTTTATTATATCAAGACATAAGTTTTAAAAGAGAAATATATTTACATAATAAAATGCGATATAAAATATTTGTATTACATTTTATTATACAGTCTATATGTAATATATTCTTGACTAAAATACATAAAATAAATATTTTAATTTAAATATTTTATATAATATAATATATTTCATAATTTGCTTACCTCCCCAGAAAAAGAAATAATGTGCTTTTAACGGTAGTAACGTGTAATTGATTTTCATGATTTATATTTTATGTAACAAATAATATACTCCAATTTTTTTGTGCTTTTTTCCAAAATAATATTAGGCACGTTTAGACAGTTTAAGAGACACACCGAAAGCGCTATTCAGTGCTATTATTACAGCTATTACTTTTATCGTTCATGAAAAAAAAAATAGAATAACACAAGCGCTGATAGCTCCTTGTGCGTCGGCCTATTATAATAATTATTAATAATTATTAATAATCGTATGTAAGATTAAAAGTGTATAAACATAATAATATGCATAAGTATTATGTAAAACTTTTATAAGTATAATATTTTATAAATGCTGGAAATTTTTTAAAATAAAATAACATTGTTCCTTTACAAAAGTGACATAACACAAAAATGTGATTTTTTAAATTATTACCATGAATAAATTAGGTAAAAATTATTTTATTAATCATCAAAGTAAACTGATTTAATTTCACAATTCATCCGGCAAATAGCGCTTATATCTATTTTAAAATTTTTAAAAATCATAGTATTTTCTACAAGAGTGACAAATTTTGAGTCGTATCGTTTACGTAAATAAAAAATCTTATAAGTAAAAGAGAACATTTAAAAAAAAAGAGAACATTTTACAGAGAACATTTAGAATTAAGATAGTTTTGATGATAGAAGTTTGAAGAAAAAATTGTTTTATTTTAACTTTAATTATTTTAACAGATCAAGGTAAATATAAATATATACTAGTAGTATGATAATTCAAGTTATTTCACTTTTAAAGAAATATTTCGAATTTGTTATTTTTGTGGGATATCAAAATTGTCACAACCCAAAAAGGATAATTTTCTTATAAGTTTTTAAGCGGACAAATATGATATTCGATTATACCTACAGGAGTATATTAGTTTTGAAAAATTATTTTATAAGCTAATAATTTTCTAATAAATTTAAAAAATTGTTTTTTTGTTTTTTTGTAAAACTTGATGTTTGAGATTTAATATTAATTTTTTAAGTTGTATGTCACTTTTGAACTTTTAAAGACAACGTTATATCTGCGGTATACAAAGAGATATAAAAAGAATAATAAGTATAAGTATAATTAAATAAATAAATAAATGTTTTGCGATTAAAAGCATTAATTCATTATAAATATTTTAATATTTACATGAAAACTTTTGAATTTATGTATCTATACACTGATGCTATATAATGTAACTATGTCGACCAATATAGCAGAACAACACAACTGAGACAATTGTTGACGATAAACCCTGCATGAAATAGTTTCTAAAAGTACTCTTCCAGTTCTATTATCAATCGCAATTACAACCGTTTCATAAAACGTTTACCATAAACGTTATCTAAAGTGATATACATTTGAGTAAAAACATTATACAACAATAATATATGCTACACGCAGTGGCAGTTCTGATAGTTTCATAAGTCTGCATCGTCTACAAATTAAACCTTCCATCGACAATGTAAACTATTCGATCGCAGTTTGCAACTTGAGCCGAGGATCACAGTATTTTATATTTTTTCCGGACTATATAAAAATTGGGGAAAGCATTCAATTAATTGTTTTAATTTAGAACAACTAATTGCTGCCGTTATAATGCGCAATGAAATTCTGTATTCTTATATCATAGTAGTATTTACTTTCAAAATTTTTAAAATATATATTTGCGCGTTTTTCAAGTATATCTTCAAGTCAATTATTATTTAAAAAATAATATTCTTGGAACTGATATTTGATTTTCTTCAAGTTAAATTCAGAGCATATTCACATATAAAATTGTCAAGTGCGAGTGTTATAAAAATGAGAAATAATAGCAAATAAGAGAAATAAATTATAAAATTATGTTGTTAAACATAAATTATAACTATTAATACATTTCCAATACCAGTGTTCTGTACTATACTTTCGAATTTATACTGTTAAAACTTTTAAAATTACTGAAAATATATTATTAAATAATGACATTTTAATGACATTTATTAAAAAATATACGAAATGTTAATAAAATTTATATAGAATCAATATTTCCAAATGCTGATTTAATGCTTTTGGCTAAAAAAATATTCATTAAATATATTGTATAATAAAAAATATCCTATGATATCATTCTGCTACAACACACTGTTTTCGTGCATCATCAGGCTTTTTCCACTCAACATTATTTCGTGTTCCTACATTAAAAATAAAATGTGTTATTTTTTTAATATAATAATATCTAGAAAAAGATTAATTGATTTTATTAGATTAAATCATTCGAGTTCTTGCCTGGTAACTTATGCTTCAAATACGTAATATAAAGTACAAAATATACTAGCGCACAAAATGCTGCAAATATCGAAAATATTTGCAGAGTTAATGCACCACCAAATTTTTTTAGCAGCATACTTCCCACCAAATTACCGATAGCAAAACCTAAAAATATGTTAGATTTTATACTTTATATTAATAAGAAATTTATAATAAGAGATGAAAGAATACGTATATACGTTTATATTGTTCATTTTTTTTGTAATAATTCAATTGTAAATGTAAAATATTTGAAGAAGTTTACCAAAACCCTCTTTCAATCCTGACATAATGCCTTGAACAGAAACAGATACACTGGATGATGATATTACATCTGCGAAAGCTATTGTTGTTACGTAGGAAAGTGTATATGATAATCCTAGTAATAAAAATTCTATTAGAACAATCCACCATGGTGTTGGTGCTATAGATATTAATCCCAGCCGTAAAACGTAAAACACAAGAGAGAGATTAAAGGTGTAACCATATCCAATTTTATTTAATATTCTACCTGAAAAGAAAATAAGACAATGATTTTTAATTTATTGAATCGTCTCATTTATAAAATACCATAATGAAATATAATTTAATGATACCAGATAAAGGTAAAAATATTACACAACCGAAAGCTTCTGCAGCTACAGTTAAACCTTCTATTAATTTAATTTTGTCCATGTAACCAGTTTTTATAGCTAAATCTTCTTCGTACCTAGTAAAATATAAAACTTAACTAAACATTATAAAAATTAAATGTTATAAAAATTAAGTTTGCTTTACGTTTTAATTTTTATATTCTGATTTCATATATAACACAAAAAAATAAATACCTTAAAAAAAGTATAAACTCACCACAACAAAAAAAAGATTATGTAACCATCAATGGCTCCGACAATGACAGCAAAACAGAAAAATATAATAATAGATTTGTATTTTGAAAGCGCATAGATATCTGCACATATATTCGTCGCTCTTGATATACGTGGCAGCTACGTAATAAAAATATAAAGTGTATGGATATTAGTTTATTTTTCTTTTTTACTTGTTATTTTTAATTTATTATACAATTACTTTCAAGTTTTTACAGCATATTAAATCAATACTGATAAATATAAATGCAAGAAGAAATGCTGGTGTATAAGTTTTATAAATTTTATTTTGGGACCACATATCTATAATATATCCAACTAAAAATCCTACTAAACCATAACTGATTTCACCCCATATACGCTGTTTACCGTATTTCATTTGTTCACCTTTACCTGAAAAGATTAATTAATTAAATAATAAAACATAATCCCATACGCACTCGCGCGCATTTCTTTTTTATATAACACGGTATTTGTGTACAAAAAAATATTAAAAATTTTTATATATATTACAGATTTATTGTAAAACATAAGTATATCGACACACATTTCTTTAATGCAACATATTATTTATAATATCAAATTAACTTAGGCTACTATATAAATAAATTAAATAAATAAGGAAAAGACCAATCAAACGAATCTAAAGGATCAAACGATCGAATCTAGATATTGGTGCCTAATCATATTTTTATATGTAAATTCTAAGTACATCTATCAATTATATACAATTATCGAAAACATATAATCATGAATTGAAATGATAATATCACAATTGATTGTCTATTACTTAAACCGGAATAAAATATAAAATATAAAATATCTCGTAAATTATTGGTTTTTTGACTATCTTAATATCTTTATACAGAATAATTAAAGAAATTATATTGTGTAAAAAAATTATACAATTCCTTTTAAAATTATAAAGGTGACCTTCATATTTTTTTGATACCACAATCTAAAAGAAAGAAAACATGATCAAAATGTGGCTCTTTCTAACCATACAACTTTTGTCTGAAATATTTTTCTATATCTTCCATATTTTTTGAGATATTTGCCTAGGAAAATTCAAATGGGACATCCCATATACTGATTGTTACGACAAAAAATATCATGTGTCTCGATAATCAAATTGAAAATAAGATACCCGAATAGTTGAAAGGTTTCCACTTTGAATTCTGGAGCTGAGATAATATTTTTGACACTGCTTTTTTACAGTGTTTTAAGATGTTAGAATCATTATCAAATCACATTGATCCATTAAGTATGATTTTATTTCAATCATAATTTATGATTGCGTTTCTCATCTGATAAGTAATCGGCGCGCAGTTTACATAACTAAAGCTTGGTTGTTCCATCTTTTGATAAACTCAGCTAACTGTCTTATTCTCTTATGTTTTTACTCTTTTATTCTTTTGTTTATCCAATAAGTAAATTACAACATAATTTATCTAAAGATGGAACTACTGGCCCTAAAAGATATATTTAGAATTTACATATAAAAATATATTATAAAATGATAATATTATAAAATGATGCTCTCAATTGAGTAAAACAATTACAACTAAAATGTAATGGGCTACGAGCAAAAAGCTAAATCTTGTTTGCTAATATTTAATAATCTATTTAAACATTCCAACAGACGTTTCGATCACTTATGTTTTATCAAGTTATTTTCAATGTTGAATAATAAAAAAAAACGGTTACATTTCAAATAAATATTAACCTTAATGAAACATGATTCTGTTGACTCAAATTATATTGCACGTTTTTATATATTCAGTCTTACAATATACATTCTTCCAACGCATATCTTGATGTGAATCCTATTACTTCTCTATTTTTAAGTATCCATCAATTTAAATTACATTGTTAAGTATCGGTCCAAATATTAAAATAACTGATATGTATATATTCTAATAAAATTAGAACATATTAGTTCTAATAAAATTAAAAAAAGTAATCAGACTATTCATTATTCTCGTCCGAGTGAATTAATAAAATGATAATATATGATACTCAATATAATAAAACAATTACAACTAAAATGTTGTTGTTTTAATTTAATAAAACAATTACAACTAAAGAGCTACGAACAAAAGCTCGATACTTAAGAGTGTAATTTAAACGATGAATACTTAAGAATTGAGAAATAATAGGATTCACATCAAGATATGTGTTGGAAAAATATATATTCTAAATACATATGTAAATATATGCAATATTACTGGAGTCAACAGAAGCATGCTTCATTAAGGTTAACTTGCGTTTGAAATGTAATTGTTTTTTGTATAATTTGTAATTTTGTATAATTTGTTTATTCAACATTGAAAATAATCTGATAAGTAATCAAAAAGTCTGTTGGAATAAATTATGTTTAAATAAATTATTAAATATTAGCAAACAAGATCTAACTTTTTGCTTGTAATACTTTACAAATACCTATTGGACATCAAATCTAACCTGAATTGTATTGACTGTTTCCTTATTATCTGCATATGCATATTATAAACTGGGATTTTTTAATTAATCATAAAAGACTAAATTATCAATAATTATTAGATATAGAAAAAAATGACAATTAATTCTATAACGTTATATCATCGATAAAGGTTATGCTTAAAGCATATGATTAATATTACTTTTACACTATTAAATCTTCAATAAATATAACATACTATCAAAATATGCGATGATAATCGTTTGCAAAATAAAAACCATGGCACAGAAAAATAATAAAGAAATCAACACAAAGGCTTTGCCAGGTTTTGCTATATTACTTACGTTATGATCTTATAATTGATCTGTAATTGGCTAATTATTGCATTTTATGTTGCTTATATTTTACTATTTAAATTTTTTTATATGCCATAGCTATAAGCCTAGCGACAGCACCAATCATCACGGAAAATTAATATAATACTTCATTAATTTAACATATCTTTCATAAAAATAAATAAAAAAATAGATATTAGAATAATTATTACAGATATTTAATTCAGATAATTTTTTAATACATATTTCAATAAATACAGTTAAAGAAAATATGTAATAATTGTATAAATATTTACCTAATATTTCAAAACAAATTGCATTGTTTATATTAAAGGAAGTAACAATACCAACAGTGCCAAGAGACATTAAAAAGACGAATCCCCAGAAAGTAGTAGATATATACAAGCAGTAATTATTTTCAAAATTATCACAGGTAACATTACAATTTTCTGTTTTTGTTCTTTGACATAATGCCATTTCGTTAAAATTTAATAAACATGTAGTATTTGGGGAAATAACTGCTTCGTTCTCAAGAGAAGTAGCATAGAAAGATAATCGAACGGAAAATTTTGTGTCTCTGCATGTCCAATGACATTTAGTGTTCTTTGTATCATCACATAATAATGCTGTTGAGTTCTTAAATAGAAACAAATAAAAACTTTTAAATATATTTTTAAACGTATAGTTTCAAATAATTATTAAGGTCATTATCTAATAATCAAATATTATTCAAGGCTTATTACTTAGAAACTAATGAAATATTTTAAAACATTAGTTTTTGAAATATTTTAAATAATATCTACAAAATCATTTTCTAACTATGGGAAGAACGAATTTAATCTTAAAATATATATGTTATCAAAATTATAATTTTATAAAAAAGTAATTTATGAAATAAATACGCAGAGGAGATTACATATTGCAGAAATATTATTGTTATTCATCGAAAAAAATATGCAATTGTAATAAAATAAAGGCTTACAAGGTTTATATCACAAAATGGTAAAATCGCGCAGGAAACATTTTGAAACAGATGGTTTGATATCATTGGTCCCGGTAATGGTGGTAAAAAGTATATCAGAATGTAAGAACCGTATGAAACTCCGAGTATAAACATAAAGATTAACTTTTTTTGTGTTTGAAAATAATCCATAATAAAACCAATTGTTGGTTTAGTAATCATATACACAATGGGTAAAATGGCAGTGATGCTACCCATTATTAATGGAGAAATACCGAGTTGTTTACCGTAAACAGGTAAGAATGGAAAAATAGCAGCCATAGCTGGAATAAGAATAATTAGATTATACATTACACTTATATTTATATAGTAGATTAATGGGACTAAAACTAATTTTGAATATTTTTAAATTTATCGTAATGTGTATTTCTTTAACGTGATCTACATATATAGAATCAGTTATAAATGATATGAAATCTTTTATAATGTAAAATTTATAGCATTGTTATAGTATTTTAAATACTTTAAATATTTTTAATTAATGTAATAATTATATGATATAATTCGTTTCATGATCGATTTACTTACCTGCATGAAAAAAAAAATAATGTGCTTTTAGAGGCAGTAGCACGTAATTGATTTTCATAATTGTAGTTGATATAACAAATATCTGCTCTAATTTTTATGCTTTTCTCTAAAAACTTGCTAAATTATTATTATGTTAGAGTACTAATATTTATACGTAAGATTGAAAATGTATAAAAATAATAATAAACATTATGTAAAAATTTCTACATACGTATTATGCAATAATAATATAATGATAAAAAAATATTAATAATATATCATAAATATTTAATATTTTTAAGACAAATATAATATTATCTCTGTGAAATAGGAAAGGACTCTGTTTTCCTATAAATTAAATGCCAACAGTATTGTTTGCCGATTACATTCCATTTACTGACAATTCGTTTGCGCATAAAAATTATCGCTTATAAAGAATCTATTACTTATAAGTACTATAATGCTTGTAAACAACAGCTATTACGTACAAGCTATGTTACATACATAATTTATTACAGATGGATTACCTACAAATTTTATCGCGCAAAAGTAAAAAATTCAGAGATAATGTCGTATTTGCACACATGACACTGTTGCGCACAAAGTTACATAATATACACATAATATACATATATGAGGTGCATATTGATATGTAGAGACAATGGGTGCATCTAGAAGCGACGATTTAAAAGGAGCGATTTAAAATTATACTCCACCACTCACTGAGCGCTACATTACAATCTTACAGCCTAAACATGGCATTAGAGAAATAATAAACAGTAATAAATAAGTAAGAAAGATGATATTAAAGATTATTTATAGTAGACAAAGTTATTCTACGTTATGAATTATAATAAATAAACATATTAATAATAAATAAATTCCTTTTTTGCTCAGTAAGCGCTCAGTGAGCGGTCATCGATTCTGAATGCATCCATTGTCTCTACATATCGATAACTACAAGCTATATTGTGCACAAATAAAAAATTAATAGACAAAGGCACGTTTACAGTAATTATTATAACGTAATTATTATTGCCATTATTATTACACACGTAATTATTATTTACACGTAATTATTATAACGTAATAATTATTATTGCCTATAGATCAATCGAATGCAAGATCTATTGTACACATTAATCCTTTGTTAGTTATGTAAAATTTTGTACCTCTTCCGTTAGGAATTTCTAGGTCTTTAAACACTTGAGATAAATTTTTATACTGTTTTGGACTATGTAAAGATTAAAAAATTTTTTGTAAAGCTTTAACAATGAACTATTACTGTCATAAAAGTCAGTCAGTAGTTTATTTATTTTTTTAAAGATTTAAGTTTGTCTGTCAGAACTCAGAATAAAAAATCAACTTGCCTTCCTGCAAGTTGATTTTTTATTCTGAGTTCTGAGTTCAAACCAGCAGAAGGTTAAGGCCGCTTGATTCTTTTCCACAGAAATATCCTGAATATATCATACATCGGATATCTTATAGATATTGCGATATCTTTAGGTTGTCTCTACGATATAACTGGAAATTTCTGTATGGGTTATCGTACAGCATACGAGTTATGACGTCAGATGTAAACTATTTAATCTTTTTCTTGCAAAGTACATTAGAATATAACATTTGTTTTATATGTTATCATTCACATCAACTAATACAGAATATTATGCAATAGAATTTAAAAAAAAAAGCAATATTGGAACATAATTACGTAATTTATATCAAAAGTTCATACAATATTCTGAATCAAATAATTATGATTTCAGAAAATTAAGAAAATAGAAAAATTCAGGAAATAAACATTTAATCGTAATGGACTGCTTTCAAATGAAGCACTCTTTCAATTAATAAAATTATTTTGTTTGTAATACTTAGATACGTGTATCTGTAATATTTTCATAACTTTTTCATTTAAAAAAATGTGTATTACATCCTTAACTTATAACAAACTTTTCCTTTTAAATAATTTGAATATTCATTATATACAATTTTTTGTACCAATGGATTTACACTCACTAATGCAATCTATTGAAACTTTCAATCACGTCAATGGATGTAACAGGACAAACGCCACAACTGTGGCAACTATTGACTGCGATATACTATGTATGAAACATGCCTTTTAACACTTCCTTACATTAGTACTTTTACATTATTAAACGAAATAATTGTTCCATAAAACATTGTCTATCGTTATCTACATAAATAATGTATATTTGAACTTAGTAATGCGTTGTACATATATGAACGATACATGCTAAACAAAGTTTATCGCAAAATTTCACAAGTTCTACATTATTGATATAATCGCGCGCGCGTAACTAGATTATTTAAATATTATTAAATTAACGTTAAGAAGTGTAATAACAATACAATGTAACAGTGTCAGAATATAATAAAAATTATATTTTTGCTCAGTAAATTACTAAGTTGTACGATATTTATAATAAAATTTGTATAGATATCTTATTATTATATTGTATTATATAGATGTCTTATTATGTAATGATCGATCGTACGTATTCTTATTTAATTATTCCTCATGGTGGAAAAAATATTTTTACGACAAGATACAGAAAAATTACATAGATTGAGACAAGATCTTAGAAATTCTTAATTTTTCGTAGATGTTCATAGTGAGACATAAAATGAGGTTTGTCTGTCTTAAAAATTCTTAGTTTTTCGTAAATTTAGTTATTCGTAATGGGACATAGAGTGACGTTATTTGAACGCGAAGGTTCTTATAGATTTTTCAAAAATAAAACAACGCCATTCTACATTTCACTGAATATCTATGAAAAATTAATAATTTCTAAAATCATGTCTCAATTTTAATAGATTTTCGTAAAAGTTTTTCTGCCAGAGCCATAAAATTATAAAGTTATTTTTCTCAAGTTATTTTTCTTTTAAAAACAAAAATTAGACAAATAAAAGTACGAAAAGCTATAGTGCGCAAGCAATCAAAATATTAAAATATTAATAGTAAAACAATCAATTTTTATTTTATTAAAGAAAATTAATGCCTGTAACAGCCAAACACAAAATAAACAAATGTAATAAATTTATTCGAGTAATACAATAGGCGTTTCGATCCTGTATTGTGGATTCTTTCCAATATTAACAAAACTTTGAGAACAAAAAATAGAATCATACATATAGAACGCACGTTTGAAATTATATTTGTGCTCATGAGCTCGTACGATCGAACGGTTGCGTTGATTAAGAAACTCGTCCATGATCGATTATCATTTAACTTAGAAATTAGATGAAATAGATATGTTTAGTTAGAGATATAAACAACGATAAAATTCTAGAATTTTAGGGTAAAAAACGTGAGAAATAATTTTTTTCTTTTAGTTTTAATAGTTTTTTACTCGGATATTTTTTTTTTAGCATTTCACGATTTCAATACTGTACCATTATTCCAAAATTTAATTTTTGCACTTATCCGTAACTTCTCTGTAAAAATAGTTACAAAAGTTATAATATATCGTAATATAATGATTAATATCGGATAATGCCGGTTGACTATAAATATACCTTATCTTTCACTATTATTTAAATAATATTTTATACTGTACTTCAATTTTAAAAATTAAATTAGTTCTGTTATTAATAAAAATAATCTATACTGTTATTAATACAAATACTTTACTATATTAATTGATTGTTTTTGTCGGATACCATAATTGTAATTATACATTCGAAATTTAAATTAGTGAAAAACAATATTTATTGAATCTCTAATTACTCTTGAATTAATATTATTATATATTAGAATATTGTTTCAAAATAATTAAAATATAGAATACAAAACAATTAAAACATAGAGTACAATTAATAATAACCAATATGAAACAAAACAGTGTCTATATACTTATAAAGTATTATCTGTATTAATAACATCACTTATTTAGCTTTTAAATATAAAATATTTGTCGTTCAAATAATTATATTAAAATAACTATGTTTTTATGAATTTTATGTAATTTAATAAAAAATGCTGTTATTTATAGTAAAAACTAATTTTTTACTTGATATTTTGCTCCAAAGTACAATAAAAAATACCGTTCTTTTACATCTCTACGTTTGATTAGATGAAATAGTTACATAACACTAGTTGCATACGATAATTTTACACGACATCGCTTCATGTTTCATATTTATGTTCCTGCAAATGTGCGTTCTATATGTATGATTATATTTTTTGTTCTCAAAATTTTGAATAGAATCCACAATACACACATATAGGATCGAAACGTCTATTTTATTACTCAAATAAATTTATCACACGCGTTCATCTTGTGTTTGATTCTTATAGGCATTAATTTTCTTTGATTTTCTTTGATAGAGCCTATTATTTCATTTAATTTGTTTTCATTTTAGCCACAATTTTTCCATTTCTACCTGTTTATAGTAAACGACTTGACATTTCTTCATTAATAATGGCATGATTGCCATTTTATCTATTCTATGATTGCTAAGCCATTTGGATTTATTATGGATTATTTTTAAATTTCCAAAAAATTGCTCACTGGTATTGGATCATCAGTTTCAAAACATTTCCTGTACGCCTCTACTATTTTGTAGCATAAACTCTGTAAGTCTTTATTCTCTTAAAATCGTATTTTCTTCTAATAAAATTTAATAAATTTCTGTAATTTCTATAAATGTAGTTTCTATAATTTCGGTAATTACATCTCGTTTCTATTTATAAATTAATTATTAATAATATTATTTGTCGACAGTTTGTGCACAAAAATAATTGTCCATAAAGCATTTGCTTACAAACACTATTACGCACAAATATAATTACGAAACGAAAGTACATTTGCACGCACAAAACTATTGTGCGTAATATTATTGCAGATTGACTGCCTACAACTTTTATTGTGCACATTAAGGTCCATCATCAAATTAGAATTCTATCGAATGGGTTTTGTGAAAAATTCGTTAATCCGATAAATGCAACGTCACTTCCGAAGCAGACGCGTGAACTACTATGAACCGACTGCGATTCATTCACTTTCAATTAAATCGGCGAGGGTATGTTAGCTTCCCCGATTTTTACATAAAGAGGATGATTTTACTCAAGTATCTAAAAATTTATCTAAATATATCATTCAGGAGAATCAGCAAATGCGAAAATTTTTAGATAGGGCAGACTGAGGACAGTTGTACCAATTTTTAGAAATATATATATATTTCTTTATTTATAATATATATATTTATTTCTTTTAATGTACATGACGCAACAACTGTTTAGATTTATGGTACTATTTGCAAAAAAGTATAATTTTAGACTGTTTATGTTTAAAATATCAAAATCCGAATTAGTCTTGCTCCGATTTGGGGCAAAATAAAATACAACTAAAGAAAGTTGCAACATGTTCAAAAATTAAATTATCTGTTCTAAAAACAGAAATTTACTGCTTTAAAAACAAATTATCTGTTCTAAAACACAAATTCACTGCTTTAAAAACACAAATTGAGCGCTTTAAAAATAAATTATCTGTTCTAAAATTATCTCCTTATGTTATTTTTGTTTTTAAAACAATGAATTTGCTATTGAAAGCAGTGAATTTGTGTTTTAGAACAAATTTATTTCAAAGTAGTGAATTTGTGTTTTTAAACCAAAAATTTGTGTTTAAGAACAGATAATTTATTTTTAAACAATAAAATTGTGTTTGAAAAACAGTGAATTCTATTAACAATAAGGAATATTTGCAATGCATTTGCACATAGAATACGAAAATATAACCTCAGCACGTCACAATTCATAATTAATATAGTTTATGTAATATTAATTAATTCATTGTTTTCATGCATCTTTCATGATATGATATGTATAAAAAAATTGAGCGTAACTTTGGAACTTATTTGTTGTAATAAAAAAAACATTTCTCTTTTTCATTAATCTCTAGTTTATTTCATTGACTCTAATCATATCTTACTCATACATTAGAGATTCAATCCTTTTATTTGCTCTAATTTAAATTTATTTTGCAATGGTGGTGAATTGATATGTTTTTTGATATTCACTTATAAAAGTTAACCGATAATTGCACAGTAATACAGATAATAAGTATATTACATTTTTTAGATGATATCTTCTCTCTCACGGGTACAATCTTAATGTAATAGGAGGGCTCAGTATTTGGGGAAACACGAAAAGAAGAATGATTTTTCTTAAACATCTAAAAATTTTTAGATTTATCTGAATAATATATCTAGATAAATTTATAGATATTTGAATAAAATCATTCTCTTCGTGTAAAAACGAAGCTAACGTACTTTCGTCGATTTAATTGAATATGAATGAACAGTCAGTTCGCTGCGTCGCATGTGCATCTGGAGTGCCGTTGAAATTATCGGACGAAATTATTAGACTTTTCACAAAACACATTCGATAGATTCTAATTCGACATGAAACTTTTTTAAATAGTTAGTCCACGCGCGATTATAATGTATTATTCGCGAGTGTCCTGCGAGAGGATGTCAACCTAATTCTGAGAGGAAGTCTGGGAGAAGCCCAACAGAAGAGCAATTTTGTGATAAATATCAATTTTTTTTTATGTAAAATCAGTAAGATAGATATTCTAGTGCATCGGCTGGGAATTGGACAAAAATAAATTTTTTTATCTATTCTCAAATCAGTTTTATTGTTGTCTTTTCCTTACTTCTTCAGATAATTTTTACATCGACGTAGAACCAGTATTATATACCCCTTCTTTATTTATTTTTAATTTGTTATTGTGCTATTTATTCAAATGTTTTGTATTTACATTTTAAAGATCATCATCTAATCTAATCTATCAAATTAATAGAGATTCCTCTCAAATTTCTCTCTGCCTATATTCATAGTCAGATCTTTTATTTAAGATAGTCTTAAGTACAATCTTAGGAGGTCATGAACCGAGCAGAAAGCCGTATCAGCATCTTAGGACAATATTTAAGATGGTCTTAAAATAAGAACCGAAATTACAAGATTATGAATATCGGCCCTAATGCCTATTGCACTTTGGATATGCTGAGAGATCAGCGACGAGCGATATTCAACAAGAACTCTGCTTTGTATTATCTTTTTCATCGTCACGTATAAAAAAGCAGAGCTTTCATGATTCAAACCTCGATTCATATCTACTGTGGAAACAAAAGTTATTGAATTTTTAAAAACTTGAAATTAAATATTTAAACAAGTTAATTTAGCGAATTTCGTCTTATAATATGTGCCTACATAGAAATGGAATTACGCGAAATTATGTTTTTTTAATGCAGATTTTCAGCCCGTTTTTATCAGACATAATTACTAATATGTAAGTATATTCCAAAGTTTCTATAATTACAAAAAATTATAGAGACTTTGAATATACGTCAAACTTTTCCAATTATATCGGTAATTAACGGTTTAATTTAGCAAAAACGAATTAGAAGCCCTCCATCACCCCCGCCGATTTTATCCTCTTTTCTTTGTAAATATACTCAACCGTAAAAAACGGCTATTAATAAATTTAGTAGCCCGGGTAAGTATATTTTAAATTTATTTTTGCGGGTAAGTATATTTTAAATTTATTTTTTTATGTCTAATTATTTTATTGTATTTTTCACTAATTACATTGCATCACGGTCCCTCCGCCTTATGATAAGGTTAATATCCAATACAAAAAAGAAACAATCTTCATAGAAAAGCGAACTTGATGTATTCTGATTCTACGTCAAATTCACAAAATCCATTCGCAAAGAAAAGTTAAGCAATCGATCAAACACCAGCGATCTTGTTATAGGAAGATGTGAATTCAGAATCTTTCAGACTACTTACGATAGTAATTTTGGTAGCATGTCAATTACATTTTTATTGCATTTTTAATGTAATATTAAAATTCGCGAGGAAATTATATGTTCTGTCACACATTACAAATCATCACTTATTAAAAATAAAAAGATAAAATGATTTCCTTCCTGAAAATGGTGGTTACGAAGGAATATATTTAATAATAATAAAATACATGCATTATTGTAATTTTTTATATGTATGGGTACAAAAGTTTCTCGGGTACCAACTGTTCGAGATAAATCGAACCTGATAATAATAAAATTTTAGACAACTATGCTTTTATACTGAAAAATTTATTGTATAAAATAATTCTTATTTAATAATTCTTATTTTTCTGTATTTTTTCAAAATTTTAATTATTAATACCCCGCTAATATGAGGATACCCATTCAACTTATCTCGAATTTTTTGTACCCATTTTTAATTTAATTCATGTAATCACAATAACATTAATAGAAGAACATATTTTGGTAAAAATTATCTAAATCGATAAAATTTGTTAAATATAATCTCGCAATATATCTGCATGTATTTTATCATAGAAAAGTATATACACATATAAATTAATAATTAATAATATTCTAGAATAGCAGGATGTCCAATACCTAAAAATTTTAAAATAATAGTTAGAAATTAAATATACACATTCGTAACCATATTTTTATTAGATCATCAGATAGAATCATCAAAAAATAAGCAAATTACTTGTATAAAATTTAAATTTATTTATTTAATAATTGAATTTAAACAAATAATTATTATAAACAAATAATTTATTAATTATATAATAAATTTCTATTGTTATTAAAGTAGTACTATTACTAACATTATTATTACTAGTGGGAGAACATTTAATAAATCAAAGAAAGCGACGAAAATTGTATGCTAAAGTATATCACTGAATTTCGCAACTTGATTTTAAAATATATAGCAATAATTGTCATTGACTCATTGACAAAATTATTCCAGTAATTGCAGACGAGAAAATTCGGGATTAATCCCCGATCCTGTATAAGAATTTCCAACGGAATGCTAAACTAGACTTTCCGAATGGACTTTACAGAAATTGACGAGGAATAAGTCTCCTAATGATAAAAATAATTTCGAGTTTTCATCGGTACAAACCGACATTCATTATAGCATCAATCTGACGTGAGGGACAGCAATTTAAATTAATTTAAAATTTTATTAAACTTTTAATCTCTTCTTTCCAATTATCAAGTATGTACATATGATGTCTATGTATCCCTACTTATATATTATATAATTTACTGATTAGATTTATTATGTGTGATATTTTTAGTTTATATTTGTTTTTTATTTTTAAAATAAAATTTTGATAATTACACGATCGCGAAATTTATTTAAGTGTCATTTTATTTGTAACAATTTAATTTTTGAATTTAAAATGATTGTGTTTATCCCTACCTATCTATATTTGTCCTACCCATATTTTCATTTATTCGTGTGTATCCTATCTCCATCCATATATTCCTGCATTACTTCATTAATGAGTAATAATACTGCGAATATAATACATTAATGGCTGCATTCAGCAGAGAAAGCTGCGTTGTAAAATTCTTCAAAATGATTGATTTGTACATTTAAATTCATAAGGAACCAAAAGCAAGAACCAATCATATTAAAGAATAATGCCTAACCATGTCCTATCTCGTATTAATAAATTGACCGGAATAATCTAATCGCGATCATATTAAATAAATAAGCAATAAATCATAATCATTAAAACAAATTTTTCATCTTTAAAATACAAAAATATAACAAAAATAATAAGACTAATGAAAGTCAACATGGATAACCAAGCGCAAGTTTTGTAGATTAAAAAAATCTGCAAAACTTATGCCAGATTAGCCGCACTGGCTCTCATTAGCTCTCTTGTTGATTATTTTTATACTTTAAATAAGAAATAATTTAAAAAAATGTAAGCACTCACAATTGCGAGCAAGTTACCCTTCCGAATATTCTGTTTATCCTTATACATATATCTTTTAAAAATTTAGATTGGTGTTACACACCAACCCACCTTTGTATAAATTCTCTTCTTTCTTCTGACCATATTGAATTCACTTTTCATTACTCCCGGACAATATTCTGGCTTCGTATGCCAGAAATCGACAACAAGGAAAAATACTATAATACTTTTTGCTGTCGATTGCTGCCGATTAATATCGCCGACAATAAACGTATGACTTTACGCGCTTTTATATGATGCGCGAAACACGAACGCGTCGCGAAGATATCATCATATTAATAAAATTGACTAAATATTAATATAAACAATTATCATTAATAATAGAATAATAATAATAATAATTCTATTAATATACGAATAAATTTAAAGTTTATTTTCTATTCGCATTTATTCAAAATTAAAAATATAATAATCTAATAGTAATAAATCAAAAATATAATTCAAGATTCAAAATAAACCTAAATTTAAAAAATCTTCATGTCAACGTTTTTATTTCAAGAGTCTCGAATATTACAAAACTAAATTAAATTTCTTAATATAAATTTTATAATGTAATTAAAAAAACTTATTAGGTGTTGGAATTAATTCGTAGCGTTTTTTAATGAAAGAATGTTATTTATTTCACATGAGCATTAAAAAATACATTAATGAAAGTACTTCCCATCACTTGTAAAACGCTACGAATTAATTCCAACACCTAATAATTTAAAAATAAATGTCTAAAAATTACTAAATCGATTATGATCTGATAAAATTCAAGGCCCATATACATATTTTTATCTATTCGAACGATTCGTTGCTGAATTTCATCTCAAAACATACGGAGATGAGAAATTCAGATGAATGATGTAAGATCCGAAAGGGATAATTTTCCCTCACGTCAATAAATATATCCGTATCGTATTTTGTATATTATTAGAATCATTTTTTGAATAATTTATTATTTCAAAATTAAGTATTTTAAATCATGCAAAACTCTGAATGTAATTTTAAAATAATTATAAGATAAAATTCTTATATTTCTTGACACAAAATGTATATTGGATCTTACATCATGTTATTATTTTAACTGGTTTAAAATTCAGTTATTACATATAGATAAGTTATAAAAGATTAGGCTGAAATAAGTACATTGAGATAAATAATAATAATAATTAATAAACGTAAATGTCTTTTATAAAAAAGTGAGATTGATAAATTATATGCTCTACTCTAAAATTTTTATTATCATTTCATTAGTAAGATATACACAAATAAGTATAAAACAACAGAAGGAATTTCTTAGAAAACAGTTCCTATATACGTATGTATATGTGTATATAGGTATTGTTTTTCTGCACCAACTTGTATAAAACTTAATCCTGAATGAATATTTGAGGATAGGATAGACAAGGAAAATAATAAAATAATATTTATTAAACTATGTAATAAACACTTTTCTATATAATGGTATTCATAGAAAATAATTTCATATTTTCTCTATTTACTCTAATTATTATTTTATATAATTTTTATATTTTTTAATTTCCCGTATTTCATATATTTCAAAAATACGAATATTTTATTCTTTTCGTTTTAACTTCCAAGATGTATTATTTTAATAACTAAATTAAATAAATAAATTTAATAATAAAAAACGATCATCGAAATAATCTATTTTTTATTATACTTTTGAGAAATTACTTAATAACAAAGAGTTCACATTAACATGTATGAATTTATAATTAGTATACAAAATTTAGTTAGAATTAAATTTAATAAAATTAGAAATAATTTAAAGTGCATCCAGTAAAAAATTTTTAATGCATGAATATGTATAAATATGTATAAACATACATAAATATTCATAAACATATATAATCATATATGAAATACGTCCATACATGTTTATACATATTTATACATATTCATGCATTAAAAATTCATCCCTTTTTCTTTTGTAAAATTACTGTTTAGTATAATAGAAATAATAATAATAATGTGAAAATATTAAAAATAATTAAAGAGATAATTTTCGCATTGTTTGTTTCAGAAAAAAAAACAAGTTTGGAAAAATGTAAAAAAATTGCTCATACACAATTATGCATAATTTTATATATATTTATATATAAGTAATTTTTCTAACTTAATTTTTCCTAAAACAACTAGTATAAAAATTACCCTTTTAATTATTTTCACATTACTATTATTTCTATCACACTAAAAAATAATTTTACAAAAGAAAGAAGAATGTATGAACATGTATGGACATATTTCATATATGATTATACATGTTTATGGATATTTATGTATATTTATACATATTTATACATATTAATGCATGAAAAATTTTTTAATGAGTGGGTGTAACATGACATTATAAATTTCACAGTGCATGCACAATAAATTCCATATAATAAAGAGATATCCAGGATTAAGTTTATCCCAATCTGTATTATTATTTATCCATTTTAAGGTAACAGATGTATGGAATACTATACATACAATTATCGGTATATTTTTAATATATTAATGCATCTATAGATATACATATAGTATAATTAATAAAATTACCACACATCCGTTACTCCAATAAAAGCATTAATTTATCACTCACCAATCCGATGCGCAACAGCGGAGTTATATCAGCAATGTTGCTACGATGATTTCTGCAACAAAAAGAATATGAAATTAAAACCCCAAATTAAAACAGAGTAAAAAATCAATCGATATTTAAAAAAATATTTTACTAAATGCAAAACTCTCTTGAAAATAATATCAATATAATATTCAAAATATATAATTTTTGTAAGCATTAAATTTTTTAATTTACCATTCAATTATATTTGTAAAAATATAAATACATTTTTTTTAAATACATATTTATAAAATTTTTAAATAATTTTAAAATAACTCTTTTTTCTAGTTATCATTTTTAAATCATAATAAAATAAAATGACTAAAGAATGAACAGAAGAAAAATATTGATTTTATATAAGTAAAAAATGAGATATTTACCGCAAGGTTGCTCCGCCGGTGCCCGATGTCTCTCCCAGACCTCCTCCTCCTCTCAGAATTGGGTTGACATCTCGCACAGGACACTCGCGTAAAACACTCGCGAATAATGCCCTATAATCGCGCGCGGACAATAACTTGAGTCCGATTACTTGAACGACACTCCCGAACAAACGCGCGACGCGACGAACCGGCTGCGGTTCGTTCATTTTCAAATAAAGCGGCGACGAGGGTACGTTAGCTTCCCCGTTGGATTTGTATACGAAGAGAACGATTTTATTCAATATCTAAAAATTTATCTAGATATATCATTCAGATCCGAAAATTTTTAGATTTGAGAAAAACCTCTTCTCTTCGTATAAATATCCTCTGGGTACTGAGCCCTCCCACCACGTCAAGATCCGTGAGAAGGAAGATAATCTGAAAAATGTAGTAGCTATTATCTATATTACTATGCAATCGATTAACTTTTACAAACGAATATCAAACACACGTTATCTGCAATTCGTTATCATTGCGAAATAAATTTAGAGCAGCTAAAAGAATTGAATCTTTTATTTATAGATAATGTCTGTAAGATATGATTAAAGTCAATGAAATGGACTATTTAATAAAAAAGAGAAACGTTTCTTTTATTATATTGCCAATAATAGTTTCAAAGAATTATGTTTAATTTTTAAACGGTTCGTATAACGGAAGGTGCACAAAAACAAAAAAGTAATTAAATTATTAATCTGTATTAATTCTGAAAGCAGGAATTGCGTTATTTGCATGA
>NW_011627542.1:2951713-2974155 GCF_000204515.1 Acromyrmex echinatior | reverse complement strand
CTAGAAATAATCGTTTTATTAATCGAAGAACATTAAAAATGGGAAGAATATATTATTTTACTTATTCGTAATATTCGTTTTATTTCGGCAGTTAGACGACGGTTGGCGCGACCTTGTGTTGAGGATGGTACGGGGTGGCACGGAGCGGCGCGTCATGTTTACGTTTACGCGTAGTTACTGCGCGGTCCCTTACTGAGATTCTTAGAAATAGGTAATCGTGTCGCGTGCGGTTCTTTCACATTATTTTTTAGTTATCGCGCAGTTATTATTCCCTTACCGAAGCTCGTACAAACAACGTAGCTGTCGCGGCGTCTTTTCACATTACTTTTTGAAATCTTATCGCGAAGAATGCTAAATATAATACGAAACGTTGTACTTTATGAATAATTAATCATTCTAGTAATCGAATTACGTGAATATTTATAAAATACAACATTTCTTATTATATATCTAGCATTTTTTGCGATTATTATATGTTTCAAAAAGAAATGTGAAGAAGAGCGGCACGCGACACGGCCGCATTTGTCTGTACGAACGGTATCACACGAGTCATAAAAAAAGCAACGTTAATATGAATAATACTCTCATGCAAATAACGCAATTCCTGCTTTCAGAATTAATATAGATTAATAATTTAATTATTTTTTTGTTTTTGTGCACCTTCCGTTATACGAACCGTTTAAAAATTAAACATAATTCTTTGAAACTATTATTGGCAATATAATAAAAGAAACGTTTCTCTTTTTTATTAATAGCCTATTGACTCTAATCATATCTTACAAACATCATCTATAAATAAAAGATTCAAATCTTTCTGCTCTGAATTTATTTCGTAATGATAACGAATTGTAGATGTGTGTTTGATATTCGTTCGTGATGGGAGGGCTTAGTACCCAGAGGATATTTATACGAAAAGAATTTTTTTCAAGTATTTAAAAATTGTCGGATCTATCTGAATGATATTTCTGGATAAATTTTTAGATACTTGAGTAAAATTGTTCTCTTCGTATAAAAATCCAATGGAGAAGCTAACATATCCATATCGCCGATTTACTTGGAAATAAACGAACCGCAGCCGGTTCATCGCGTCGCGCGTTTGTTTCGGGAATGTCGTTCAAGTTATCGGACTCAAGTTATAGTCCGCGCGCGCTTATAATGCATTATTCGCGAGTGTTTTACGCGAGTGTCCTGTGCGAGAGGATGTCAACCTTCTGAGAGGAGGAGGAGGTCTGGGAGAGGCATCGAGCATCGTGGAGCAACCTTACGGTAAATATTATTTTTTACTTGTGTAAAATTAATTAATCTTTTTTTATTTTTAAATAATTTTATTTGATAATGATTTTAAAATGTTTATATATTCTTTAATTATATATATTGTCTAAAATAATTATATACAGTGTGGGGCATGGGAACCAAGTGTTATTGGAATAATTATAAAATCGTTAGTTTTTGCTGTAAAAATAATGTATTGGTAGAACAATATTTGTAAGAACATAGCATTTTATAATAATCATGTACGGAAAATTAAATTTCGCATATGATGTCCGTTTTCATTGACGAAGGCATTCAGGAAATTGGCCTCTACTCTTTTCAGCAGATCTCTGTTAATTTAATTGATTTGTTGACGAATCGCTTCCTTCAATTCTTCTAATATACGAGGTTAGACCTCCGACTTCAGCCACCCCCATAGAAATCTGCGGCGAAACTTATGTTGACTGCTGGACCGCAGTCACTGACTTACCACTCCGAACAAAACAATCATACGCGAACATGCTTTATTGTCCATGGCTCCACGAAGGCAACTGATAGTGAAATGCTATGAGCCAAGAAATGGAATGCTTGCCGCATCCTCCTCCTTTCCTTAATGGTCGAATATTACATTTCAAAAATGCTTGGTTCCCGTGCCCCATCCTGTATTTTTTAAAGATCTTAGCAAAAATAAATTTTATAAAATTGTATAAAATTTTAAAATAATTTTTAAGTAACTCTCCTTTTAATTTAAATAAAAGAAGAGTTACTTAAAATTTAGATAAAATAATTATATGTATTCTCTAAAATAATACTTATATATATTCTCTAAGAAGATCTTAGCAAAAATTAATTTGTATGAAATTTTAAAGTAATTTAAATAATACTTTACAATTTTATACAAATTTTATTTTTGCTAATGTCCGTTTCTACCAATGTGGATTAACTTTAAAAATTTCGGTTCAATTTACTCTTCACCTTTTTCTTATAACTAGAAAAAGATGAAGAGTTAATTGATACGAGATTAAAGTTAAACTGCATTGGTAGAAAAGAGCATAAGATCTAGAGAATATATATAGAGAAAAGTCGCCGATATACTGACATAGATCTCCTAAAGCGACATCCTCTTATTTTTCAGAAACTAACTGTTACACTTTATTAATAAAATCATGATTTGTTTAGTTAATAATTAAAGAGGTACAAACTCATAATTCGTATATTTGTGACTTATTTCTTCGCTGTGATGATCTATAGCAAATCAATTAGAAACGAATTCTACGATGAAAATAAAATTCTTATGATTTTCTTTTGTAAATTGCGTAGTTTAAATAACAGTGATTATATTATTAATAATATTACGTTATTCTAAATGCTTGTGGTTTTCTAAATCAGTTTTATTTATATTATTTTTTCTCTTAATTTTTTCATAACATGATTTTAAATATAAAATTTTGTGATTAAAGCGCCACATCTGTCTGTAAAACAGATCATGAGCTAACTTCATCTTTATAATGTTACTTTATATGTTAAATAGCTCTATTGGAGCTGAAAACAATCATCCATATATAGAATAACTCTTAAAAAACTATCGCGTTACATATTTCGCAGAATAGCATAAAGTAAATATGCATATAATTCAATAAAAATATATTATAACAAAGTAAAAAGATTCTAGAATATCTTATATATATTCACTTGTAGGTACTCTATGTACATAATTCCTGTAAAAGAAAAAAAATACATAGCATTACTGCCTACAGTTGTCAGTTTTGGAGCCCATTTTGTCAGACGTTTATTTTTGCTTATGAAAAATATGTAGCAATAATTAATTGCTACATTGTAAACAATATTATAAAAACTGCTTATATTATCTGATGGAAGACACTTTTTAATTTGTACTTATGTTTTTAAAGTTTTATTTTTACCTTTTGTTAGAGAATATTGTCTAAGGACAAAATAATATGTCGGTATCTATGATTTTCCCTTAATTATTTTAGAAAAAATATATAATTATTTTAGAGAATATATAATTGTTTTATATATATTTAATTAAATAATAAATACAAAAATTCGATGCTTACAAAAATTATATTTTCAAAATTGCATGATTATTTTTCAGCAAATTATATGCGTTCATATAGCAATTATTTTTTAAAGTAATAATTATTTCTCTATTTTAATTTAAATTTTAATTTATTTGTTTACAGAATCATCATAGCGTTGCAGATGTAACTCCACTGTTGCGCATCGGATCGGTGAGTGATGAATCAACATTTTTATTGGGATAACGGATGTATGATAATCTTATTAGTATATTATATACATACTATGCGTACTGAATACATGCATACATACGCATGGATTTAGTAACAATATAGAGACAAATTTATGTATAGCATTGCATACATCCGTTTCCTTAAAATGAACAAGTTAAAACTGATTAGGATAAAATTATAGTTATGTATGCCTGATTCTCTGGCGAATTTTATAGATCTATCGAATTTCTAAAAATAGGCGTTAGAAAATAGAGAAATTTTAGAAAACTAAATTTGAAGGGAAAATTAAGCGGGATAATATGACAAAGTGTGAACTTATAACAAGAGCATTCATTTCTTTATTCTTTTTAAAACTTGCACAGCATGTTACTTACAGCCTACGTATTATAAACTTAAATGATTGATACAACGTATATACAAAATTATACAAAACAGTTAATCCTCAGAGAAAAAAATCTCGTCGTGTAATCCTTTCCACGCATCTCTCCTTCTCTCTTTTTCATGAATTATTTACATGAATTAGCAGGCAGTTATATAAATAATGATAAATTCTTCGGTATTTTGTGTACATATCTCGAAAACGGAAGTGCGCGAAAGATCGGCAGTTTTCTGCATGCAATTCTCGATATCGATAAAGATAAAGCCGTGACGATGGAATTACGAGCTATCGCACCCCGTTGATAATGATTCCGTTTTTATTGGAAATTAGTTCGGCCTCGTAATGTCCGGATCTGCTGTACATTCTTCTTGAATGGCCGCCATATCTGTTACAAATACATACTAATTTATATAACATGATATCAATCCTATTTATTTAATAATTAGAAAATAAATTTCGCGCACAGAAAAAAATGTTACGGTTGCCACAATCGGAAGTAATGATAATTTTCGCCCATCAATACTGATTGTGATAATTGTAAGATAGATATATTCTTCTTTATAGCCATAACCGTTAAAATATGCCAATCTTACAGTTATCACAATCATATTACAATTCTTATAACCAAAAAATATATTGATAGGCAACTTTTGGTCGTGGCAATCGTAACCATTTTTTTTTCCGTGTGTATACATTATACCTTAATAAATTTTCAATACATTATCCATAGTATATTTTAAAATAGTTTTAAATAATTAACTCTTTGTTTACCGACGACTCCATGGAGTCACTCTTTTGTTTCATAAATTGCTTGCTGAATTTTTATGAAGTTTGGCCTATAGGATAATTTGATAAAGCTTTATTCGAATTGAGATAAAAATTAAAAAATTCAAAATAGTAGATTTAGTATAACGAATGGAATTTCAAAAAAGTAATTTAATTATCATAAAACTCGGTTTTAGAAAGTTTTAAATTGCGAAGTAACATTTCCAATTTCCAATTTCCAATTTCCCTTTGAATAGGTACTAATTTCCAAATTTTTAAACTCTAATTTTCAACATTGTGACATTAGAGTCTCGTGGAGATTACTGTCTTTTTAAAAATTCGATATTTTTAGGCTATATTCAAACTCAGAAATATTAAGAATCTTCTAAAATCAAGTTGCATAAGTTGTAATCAGATTATTTTTTTGAAATTTAAATTTTAGAATTTAAGACCAGAATCGAATTCAGTGTTCTCTTTAGAAAGCAAAGTCTTCATTAAGTTATTTTATTAGAGAGCTCCGATCCTCAAAAGATTAAAATTAGTTTATTTCATAAAGTTGTTATTTAATATAACAGATTCGATGAATGGGATGATTGTATTTTACACTGCACTGTAAAAAAATTACATGTAAAATTGCAACAATTATAATAGATTTTAGGATCCATTATTAAATGTGTATCTTTATATAGATACACCTAAAGTCACAACTAATAAATAACATTTTTTTTTATAGTAATTAAACAATTGCAGCAAATTTGAAAGCAAATTTACAATTACATTTAAATTTATAGAAATCTTTACATCTTAATTAGCTGAATTTCATAAAATTTTTCTTAGTTATTTTATTAATATGTATAAAAATATAAATATTATGGTATATTACCATTATGTTATATATTACAAAAATTTGTACATTTACATATAAATTATAAAATATACTATTATTATTGTATAATTTTCTGTCAAACATAAAAATATATTTATACACAATTAGGGATAAAAGTATTAATTTTTATTAATTTTCCACATATTATTTTTATACCTATTTTTCATGTAATTTTAATATTTTTCTGCAGTGTATGATCCGAATTGGTGCGTCTCTTTAAATTGTTTTGCACAGTTGTGATTTATCTGTATGCGTTGCCACTTAGACTGTACGGATTATCAGAGATTATCCTCGGGGATGTTTTCGTATTCATGTTATTATGCGTGCCGTCACTCAATTTCGCGTAAAACATAACGGCGACGTTTTGATCTTTCTTTCATTCCGCGATTTGAACATTTTCGGTGTTTTTGACCGGCGTAGCTTTTCGTCTGCGAATATAATTCGTAAATATGTTTTGAACAAAATGTGCATATTATCTCGAGAATTAATACTCACAGCCTAAGATAAATTAATCTGAGAATAATTAATATAAAGATAATAACGCTAGCTCCAATGCCAATGCTCGTGTTTACACCTTGAGGTTCTGCTATCTCATTCGTGGCCACTGCAATACAAACAATCATGTACCTGATTCAAATTTTTCATTTTTCATACTTATTTCCTCGACGCGTAAAATAAACAATTCGTAATATTAATGACGTTAAATTTATTTTAAGTAATCTGCTGTTATGGATCTTTGATGAAAGATTTTTTTAATATTCAGTTTTTAAAAAACTTTGGAAATTAGCCGATGGAGTTTGAAGATTTTTCAGTTTTAGTATAAAAATATCTAAAAAGTGATATTATTTAAATATACATTTCAAAGATATGATATCGATATCGATATCTTATTTACATTCGCATTTTGGCTCTCGTCGCTCCAGTATCCTGTGTCCAAACATTTCCTTAGAAATATGCCGATCCTTTCGTACTGCAGTAGGCAGTGATACCCGCGGCTCCTCTGTAAATCGTCAATCCATTCACTACTGTTACTCTACCGTTCTCTATCGGTTCCGGATGCTTATAATCAGTTAAAAAGATATTGCGAATGAATTTTAAATTATTCTAGTTCTTCATAATACTTTAGTTACATATTTATTAATTTATTATTATATGTATATAAAATTATTTATACTGAATGATATAAAATTTAATGTCTTGAAAATTTATTCATAAAATATTTTTTTATTTTTTCATATAATGAAATTATATTTATATAACGTGAATTTTGATTATAAAGATTATTAATATTATTTACTAAAAATATTTATTATTAAATTTTAATAAATACGCTGCCAGAAATTGAAATTGCAACACTAAAAAATAGATTAGAACGAAACTCTTTACCATTCATGGAACAATATAAATAAATGACTAAAATTTCAGAAAATATTTAGCACTTTTAAATCTTTGTGGATGGGCAACTCTGTTTGGGGTCATCTTCTCTTATTTAATATATATATGTATATATTATTTGATCGATATATTCAATATAATGTACAATAGACGTTTCGATCCTATTGCGGATTCTTTTAATATCACAAAATGATCATTAAAATACAATTAAAAATTTTTGGTCATACACTTAAAAATTGAAATAAAAAAATCGAATTATGTGACATGTGGCCGTGTTTTGTGATGTAGAAGACGTATAAGAATAATATGTAAATGTAATAAATGTAGTAATATGTAAATGTTAGAATTCTTGTTGATTTTGCTTGGACATTGAAGGAAAGAATGTATAAGTGGAAATATTTATTATAAATCAAAGCTTATACATATATGCATGTCATTAAATAACAATATGTTTGCACCTGAGAGCTACATTACGCTTCGAAAGCTCCTATTAATATTATGCAACCGCATATATAATAAAACAGTATCTATCCATGTAAGTATATGTATCCATTCGTGATCCGATAATATACTTCTCGAATATTATTTAGATTATCTCTTGTATCATTCATACCGAATACAAAAGCATCATTATTTTTTTTAGAAAACTTCGTCGTAGATGTAATATTATTATATTAATTCTAGACAGCGGTTTTTCACAATGAAACAATGATAGTATAGATTTTCTATATAAGAAAAAAAAGAATTTTTGCTGATCTTATGTAGAAAGATGAAAAAAAATTAGAATAAAATAGAATGGCGTTAATTCTGTTTATCGATCAAATCTATTTGAGCAAAATGATAATTTTATAGAAATGCAACAAAAGTATAACAAATTATTTTAATAACAAATTATTAAATTTTTCTCTTTAATTTAATGTACAGCAAATCATATTTTAGAAATTCGACTTCATTTATTCCTTCTTATAGACAAATAAGTTAAATCAATCTTCATATTTGAAAGTTTTGTTATTTTTAGTATTGAATATATTTAAAATAAAATGTAAATTAGAAAAACATGACATATCTACATAATTACATTTTCTAATCACGTGATAGTTATATGTAAATAATAATTATGTTTATTACATGAACGTAAATAAATTTTAAATGATCACAAATATTTCGAAAATAATACATTTAATAAGTTTCAAATAAAAAAAAATTATTTTGTTTCGAGCGATATGACGATTTTCATGTTTGATGAAAGTATTTTCGAAATTTTAAAGTTATTTGATATTTTGTTCAATCTAACTATATTTGGTTTTTTAATCGATATTCGTTATCACTCTGCACGCAAAATTACTAAAAAAATATCGACATATAAGTATTTATGAAATATCTTGTATTTTATCCTGATATATTCGGATGTAAGACGAAATATCTTGTAAAACAGTCGCTGCCCAATGACATTAGTTCAGTATTTTTAAACTTGAAATGATAAAATGAATCGATAGACATAAAATAATACATAGCGTCAAGTTTCATATCGCATATGCATTAGTAAGTATATGTGAATAATAAGGCCAATATCAATTTTTCTTGCCATTATATTATTCCTTGTCATTGTATTTTATAAAAGTTTTTATTATATATATATATATATATATATAAATTTTTAAATAATAACAGTACACAACAGAAAGAGAATACATTAGATAATTTCAAAACATTGAACCTATTATATCTATTTGACTTGCAGATCTTTCCTTAACTTGTAATTTTACTAAAATGGTTTAATTTAAAATAATCTCAATCAAAAAAGGAGCATTCAATCCTCAGTAGACACAGAAATTTAAGCCTTTGATATCACGGAATTTATATAACTTCATTACAAACAAAATCGTTCGAAATAAAAGATTTAGAGATGTAATCGGAACTAACAATTATTTTACGTAATTAATTATAATCTATTGTTATATATTAAGGAGTTTAAGAAATTCTTTCCTAGACGGAATAAAAAAAATCTTATGGAATGGGAAGCCTTTTATATATATATAAAATGTCTGCTGAGGATCAACATTTATTAATTTTAATCGAATTGAAAGAGAATTTAGGCCTTTAAGCTCTCAGGCACATAAATTGGAACAATATTAAAGGCATGTAACAAAAATAAAGCAAAAATGATAATGTAAAATATTGTAAGTGATGAAAATAAATAAATAAAGTTTTCAAAAAAGATTTAATTTACAAATAGATAAATATGCAATATTTTTCTTTCCGTCAAGACGTGAATTAAACGTGTACATTCAATAGAACCGAATACAATGTTACGCAGTTTCGAATGCATATAGTTTTCATTATTTTACTGTGTGTATATTTACGTAGTCAAACATTTCCAAGAATAGGAGATTAAAGAGATCAAATGGAAAGTCTAGAAGAATGCTCAATTGCAATGCATCGATTTGCTTATTGTTAACTTCTTTTATGTTTTTTCATTTTCACGAAAACATTCATTTAAAATAAAATAATATATGTATAATGCGAACAATATTAAACTTTTTATTTGAACTTTTTTAAAAATTATAGAAAAAATAATCGTTTTCATTTCGAATCCAGGGATATTCAAAAATGATAAAACACAGTAAAAAAAGCTCGAAAAAATATGTTAATAAAATATGTTTCATTTTAGTTTAGAACTCGTAAGTGTGCAAGTTGACATTAAAAAGACGAAAATTAAAATTTTCTTTTTACGACTTCCAAAATTTATTTAAGAAATAAAAACAGTTTTAATTAATAACTTTCAACAAAGATTGATTTAAATTAATTCAAACCATTAATTATAATACAATGAATAGAAAATATTTCTCATACGTAAAAATTAATACACAAAATATCAATACTTTGAGTTATACAACAATACATAAAATTAATTTATTTTGATAATAATAATATAATTCTATTATAAAAATAAATTATTATAATCTTAATTACATTTTTAAAAAACATTTTTATATAACTACACTCAAAAAAATATATTTACATACATTTTTCAAGTGACAAAATTATGTTGCACATAATTTAATATTTGAAATTGATTTTTTCCTCTCGTCTATATCTCTCAACTTGAAGTACAGTTAATTGGAATTAACTCGAATTTCTGGCATGTAGTAAAAGTTGCAAAACGGAAATAATAACTAAGAATTTATTATTAAAAAAGGCTTAACATAAAAAATTTTATACTCTGTTTATTTTATGCTCCATAGTATTTTTGTAAAAAGAATCAAATTCTCCTGTTAGATATTTAAAAAAATGATTCAAAGCGTCAATCTTTTCGATGCCAACTATATGTACACTTATGAATGGAAAAGATAATCACAATTTTTTATCTTAATGCAATGGAATATGTCAAAGTCATGAGAACGATCTCGAAGATTTTGACGTATATCGAAAATACATGTATTGCACTTTCGAATCTAGAACTCTAGAATCATGCAAAGAATCCGGATTATTTGACAATATATTATTCAATTCCCTAGTTATCTGACCATCGCAGTTGAATTACCGTGATGAAAAAAGCATTTCGTTTAATTTTTCCAAGGGAGTTCAATAGCGGAAAAAGTGGGGGAGAGGGGAGAAGGAGGCAGAGGAGAGGGGAATGAGAGCGAGAGATAGGGGGGAGAGAGAGAGAGAGAGAGAGAGAGAGAGAGAGAGAGAGAGAGAGAGAGATCTGAAGTTAAATAATATGTTAGATTCGGATTCAACCATGTACCTTACGGCAGACGGTGCACTTTTTCCACACGTTAAAATTCTGTAAAAATTACAAGCATTACATTTTTTTTGCAATTTACTAGCTGGCATATAATCCAGCGCAATTGAAAACTGACTTATATTAATCGAATGGTTTTATTATCTGTTTGATAAACAAATAGACAAGTTTTACGCTCACAATTTCTGCTACAACATCGCTGCGTATGTCATTGATTGTGACATTATCCTTCTATTGCATGAAAAACATATTGAAAAAAACATATTGAAAAATTTACACTTTAATCTTCTAAAGTTTATGTAAAACATAAAGTAAAATATTGCTAAAACACAATTTTGTAACAATCTATAGGATGGTCCTTTTATCAAGGGATCTATTTTTTAAATATAGATTTAAAAACTAATTTTAAGAAAATGTGTCCATAATGCCGCAAAAAAACTATTTCTTACTTAAGATAATCATCGAAATGTGCGAAATTAATATAAATTAAATATATATGTAAATCTAACAGTTGCACATTCAATTAAAACTGAAAAAGTTAAAATATCACCATAGAAGAAAAAACGCATATGTGGAAGTATTTTTATCATTATACACGTGCAAATATGAAGTTGAAATTAATCAGATTTAGCTAGGACAACGCACATTATCGAAAAAAATATAAATAGAAATAATGTACGTGATTTAAATAATTATTCTTTTGAATTTTCATTCGATTACTCGATATCTTTCAGATTTATTCTTATAATCGTTTGAAAACGTCGTAAATAGTAATTCGTGCTAAACAGTAAAATTGTCCGCATGAAATTATGAATAAAAATCTAAAAGCAGAATAAATTAGCTCGCATAACAGTGAGTTTTTCGTTAGAGAGAAGTAACTGGAATGTGTGCTGTAAACGATCCGAACATCATCCGTCAATGCAGAATCTCCTTTCGCCTCTTATCATTCGCACATTGAGATTATAGTCTAATGTAGTTCTCGTAAAGTAGTTTTCGTCAATGAACGTTTCCTTTACTTCGCACGAAAGGCATATTTCCAGTCCTGCAACAGAATGGCAACAAGTTTTAAGCCTAATTGTTTCAAAAATAAAAAGAATCTTGTGTCTTCGATTATTTCTACGGATAATATACCTCTAAAAATTGAATAATATAGAAATAATATAATAATTTAAAGTTTGGATATCTATAATGAATAAATCCATACAGAAATAATAAATTACGTTATTTTTTTTTATATAATTACTAAATGAAGTTAATATACATTTTTTACTTTAAATATAATATTAATTATATCAATACATAAACAAATATTATGACACTTTGATGTAAATTAATGATAATTATGTTAATAGAAACTTTTCCAATTCCTATAAAGAATATTCTCGCACTTCATATGGTTTTCTGCATTTTATATGATATTCTTCTGTAGTAATCCTACAATTTGTGATTTAATATTGACGTCAATTCTATTTTTATTAAAGACACAAGATATTTATAATTATATTTTATACAATATTAATAACAGTGCTCTGAAAGAACCGCATAGTAAATTAGTTAAATTAACTAATGAGCATTTATATTTCATCATAGCAAGCACACAAAAATCGTGAAAACAATTATGATACACAATTATTGTTTCGGCATGCAATTCCACACAACAAGTTTACATTTACTTCTTCTGCAACTTCCTTAATTATCTAGTTATTAATATTAGTATTCACATTCTGTTTTAAAACTTATTATATTCGATACAATTATATTTATTATTATTATCACTATATTTATGAATTTCACATCAAAGGCATTCATTAATTATTAGAAAATAAAAATTAAAGAAGCAAGTAAACGAGAAGATGTTTTAAAAAAATTAAATACAGATTTTGTATATAATAATATAAAATCCATATCATATATTACCAATAACTTTTATTTTCAATATAAAATAATTTGATTATTTATAAAAATAATCAACCGATATATTATACAATCTGATATATATTTTTAATCTTTATATAAAAAGTGTATCTTTATAAGATGTATTATCTTTTTATCGACTTGCTCCTTCAACATTAACCAGATATTTATTCATTTAAAAGAAATAAAATATCTAGAAAGAAATAAACAATAAACAAAAACAATAAACAAAAATAATCGCAATCAGTTAAATTATGTGCTTAACGAAAATCTCTATGTACTTTTCTACGAAAAAAATACGCACCTTATTATTTATCCTTTCGTCATCGGCATTGATATATTTCCGCTATGTCATCGTCATCCTCGTTTTGTTACCTCGGATTCCGCTCAATTTATACTCAAGAACCAAAAGCGAAACAAAAACGACAACGCAAGTTGATCCAAAGAACGAATCTCATAGTTAAACACAAGTTTGCGTGCAGAAAAATGCACAATATTCCATTCATTACGAACATTACATTATACGTTCCATAAATTTCTATTTTTTTTCTACATGCCTTTTCGGCGTTCTAAAATCAAACGTATTGTAGAATCCATCTATTCTAAAATTGAATTAATGAGTATAAAAAAAGGACAAATCATATTTAATAAATTTTTCAGTATTAAAAAAACTGTTAAATTTTAATTTCAGTGAAAAGATTAAGAAAATTATTTTTGAAAATTTAATTGACATTTAATATTTTTGAAACATTTCTGAATCTTATCTATTGAATAAAAAATTTAGATTTCTAATTTGGACTCATACCCTTTCTACACTCGAAAATATAAATTTTGTGGTATACTATTACATATTTACCTTATTTACCTTAAATTATATTAAACAATTATTTCTCTTTATGTTGTAACAATATGAAATAATTTACATAAAATAATTTTCAAAATAGTGTTAAAATACTGACTATTAAAATATCTCTTTTGATTGCTCAGATTTAATTTGACTATTTAAAAAACTCATCAAAGAAGCTTCTACATTTTTACAGAATGTACAATCAACATTTTTTTGTTAATCTTGAATATTACGAATCCTGAACTTGTGTCCTTTCTTAGTGCTAATTTTTAACGTCTATTTTAAGCCTAAAAGCTTGAGACAAACGCTCTATTTGCACTAAAAACATACCTATCTATTTCAAGACCAAGAAAAAATTATTTTTGAACAAAATTGGAACACAGTTAGGACTTAGATATTTCTTTATTTTAGATGCCTTCAATTTTTAATCGCATTTTAATGGAACATGTGAAATTGAATCTTTAATTAAATAAATAAAATATTACGCGTTCTGTTTTCGTTCAATTTCTCACACTATACATGGAAATAAAAAAATATTCTATCATAAATATATTTTATATGTACTGATATGGCAAACATGTACTAATAAAATAGCTCAAAATAAAATTACATGATCAAACGAACTTACAAGTGAAGTTCGATCATAATTATGCGAATGCTTCGTCCGAATAGAAATATAGTCATGTCTCGTTCTACTCGGATGAAGCGCATAATTATAAAATAAAATTAGATTATAACGAAATAGATGTTCCAAAATAAATGATCTAAAATAGATCTAAAATAGATAGAGTCTACAATACTTGCTTTTAATTGCAAAATCTTTATGTATATGAGTGTGTGCGTTATTGTTGATTATTAGAAGTTATTATAATTAACACAAAATTCTAAAATACAACTTTATAAAGATATTTCAAATAAAAATTGTTAGTATTTTCGAAATATCTTTGGTTAATATAGTTTTGTTGTAGATAGAGCATGTCAAAAAGCGTAACATAGATTTCAACCTAAATTTTTTGTTCTATATTGGAATATATATTTTTTTCTTACTCGATTTTCTTAATATTCTTTATGTAAAATTATTTAGATAATTAAAATTATTAAAAAGTAAATAATTCACAAAATATTTCATATTTTATCATAATATGCATAACATTTGATGTAAATAAGATATGAAATAACTTATAAAATGTAAAGCACTTCATATTCTTCGATCTTATTTTACATTTGTATAATAGAAAAACGATAATCAATTAATGTAAAAGAATATATAGCTATGAAAAGTGAAACTACATGTTGCATATTATACATTTATGCATCATGTTATATGCAAAGAAAATCAAGTATGATTATATACATATTTTTTTCAGAAGCAATTTAATCTTAATTTAAATCTTGATTTAACACATAATTATTAAAAGTATTATAAAAAATAATGTTTTATATACATTATCATTTCTTCATAGACTAACTATAATAAAAAAAATTGTGATGACTTCAAAATATCAATGGAGAAGAAATTAAGAATAAATTAAAGTCTAAAGTTTGAAAATAATTTATTTATTATTTATTAAAATCTCAAGGCACTACCTTCATCATTTTTAACCTATTAATTTAATCGAGAATAAAATAATCATTAATTTATGTAACAAATTATCCTATCTAAAAAAAGAATGTGTGTATATTAAGATTGCTGTATGTCGCTTCGTAGAATATACATATAAAACTCATATCTCTTTTTCAATCAAAATCATACTCTTGGTATCTCGCAACGCAGAAATCAACAAACATTAATTTTTTTCTTTTTTTACATGCACCGTTGAAATCTTACGAGAGATATCGCCTACATCATTTTGTGCCACCGTTAAATATATTTCAAGTATAATTCAGATATATTTCGAATATATATTTTTAATTTCGACTTGACATTTTTTCCTAATAAAATTTTCAAATACATTCGATGTAGATCTATGTCCGAATTATATTTGAAATACATTTTTCTCTATACAATTATGTAAATATATCTATCGCTGTAAATAAAATATATCTTCGAGATATCTTATTTCATATTTTCAAAATATTATATATTCAAGAAATTGCTGCAATCTGGTTTCGAACCGTGCATAAATTGCGATTAAGATATCGCTAAAAGCCATATGGTGATAAATTTTTAAAATCGATTTGTTTATAACGCAAAATACTTAATAAAATATATTTCGTACTATCTAATATTTTTATCGATATATGAGATATATGTGTGTCACTGCATTGCAAACTTGGAGAAACTCTTTATAAAATAAAATTTAAAAAATCAAAATACATCGTCAATATTTATCGATGTATTCCAATTTTGACTTCATTTAAAACGTTAGAATATATTTTCCGATAAATTTTAATGAATTATATTCCGATTTATATTCCAATTTATATCGTAATAAATACATATGCATGTAATTGTTATAATAAATTGAATAAAATTCGGAATATTTTCAGAATTATTAGATTTATAACATTGTTTTTACATAGTCTTTTGCTTATTTCAGTTGAAGCCTTTTAATCATTAATATATTTAGTTTCTTTTTTTTTTCAGGATTTGCTTTGCGAATCTATACTGCATTATATAGTTAAGCAAAGTTGCAATTTGCACAATACTACTTTTAAATACTACTTTTAAATAACATGTGCGTAATTTCATCGATTTCGATAAAAAAGAAAAAAAAAGAAATAGACACACATTTTAGGGGCAAAAGAAGAAAAGTTTTTAAATCAGACTACATAACATATGATAAATCAAATATATAAGAATTTTCATTATGTTTAGATTCTTTATATTTTTGAGTTCTTATCAACATATATATATTGTTTTTATTGATTCTTCTAATTGCATTCATTTTTTAATTTCAATTAAAATCAACGTGTCAAATATATTTGATTGTTGCAATCTCTTTATGTAAATCATGAATATAAGAAAATGACTGAACCTGCTATAAAACGTCTACGTAAAAAAAGAGAAGTATAGAGAAAAATATGTCATATCAAATCAATATTGATTACCTTATTGACACAATTTTTTTTAGATGTACAAATTTTAACATATACTAGATTCATCAATAAAAATGTAATTTCAAATATTTTATGAATAATCGTAGTAAATAAATATCTAATGAAATGCGTCAAAAATGCTTCAAAATTGGAAGGCAATAATGTAATACGTTACATATTTCAAAGTAGATTTAATATATTTTAATATATTTTATTTCCTAGATAAGTTAACATTATAGATATGATTTTTACATCAAATCAAACAGAAAAAAATATTTATTTTTTTTTGAAATTTTTTATTCTTATATAATATTAAAATGCATTTCTAGTTCAAGTTCCAATGTTATAATCATAATGTTTTTCAAGGTGTAAAAGTTTTACACAAATTCCGAATATCTTTAGAACGCTTTAACTTCCAAACCGTATAACTTTAATCTCTTTAAAAAATTTTTGTAAGTATTTAAATATACAATATATTTTTCAACAATTATACATTATTTAAAAATTTGTTTATTCACGCGTAAAGTGATAAATACGCTTTAAAATTATTTGTCGTCAAGTTCTGTATTTTAAACCGTTTTGAAGTTGGAGCATTCTAAAAGTATCATTTTCAAAATTTTTTAAATTTAAATTAAAAACTTTCATATCTCAAAAAGTATTATGATTACAGCGTTAAAATACATATCTTAACATTATGTATAAGAATCAAAAATTTCGGAAAGAGCAAAAAAACACGCATTTTTTCGGTTCGATTTGATGTGAAATATCCTTATATAAAAAATATCCGTATATTTTAATAATACGAGTTTAAATTTCTTAATGTTTTTCATAGTTAAAAATCTTTATATTTTCAATTAACATAACATTTTCGTATATTTACAATATTATGTTATTTTATATTTTTTTATCGTTTTTATATTTGTCAGCTACAGTTTGCATAAAATGACAGATAAGCTGGTCCAGTTATTTCTTACATTTACGATATAAGTGAGTAAACCTTTATCTGAAAAATGAGTCTCACGTAAATGCAATATATACAAGGTGTTCCAATTAAAACGATGATTACACCCTGTAATTATATATAATACTAAAATACGTAAAAAAGTTTTTAATTTGTGTCTATAATGAATAAAGAGAAATGCCATATCAAAAACGCTAATACCTTATTGTTCTTCTAAAAAAAAATTGCTGAAATTTTCTGCTCATCTTAGGAAATGATGATGAATAGCTTTACAAAGTGTACAATAAAATGTGTGTCAAATATAATTATAAAATATCTTGAATGAATAAAATTCTAAAAATAAATCATCAATGTTCTAATCGATGATTTAAGGAGAATCCTGCATATAATTCTATACTGAGTGATTCACTTGGAAGGGTATATTTACGTCACGCTTTATCACATGATAGTTAGATGTGTTCTATTCGGAGCATATTCAGGATGTGTACTTATTGTTAGATATGCATTACGCGATACTATATTTTTACGCCACATATAAACTGACACACTTTCCATTCTATCTAGTTTCAATATTTTTCTTGATACGTTCTTTCATAATCTGTATAAAACAATGAACTATTTAATTAAGGAGATTATAAAATTGTGAGTACAGAGACAAAAATAAATCTTAATACTTCATTTTAATATCTTTAATTTTAATATTTTATTTCAAATTTGACCAATTAATTTTAATTTTACCAGACTTTCATTTTAATTTTATAATATTAAGTTTCCTAGTTTTCTATTTTATGATACCAAAAGATAGAAATTAATCGATTGAGATATGAATTGTTTATAGATTATCATTCTAAAAGAATATATTTTAGAATCTTCGCTCATCCTAGAAATACATCTATCTATTCAGTGACGTCGTACTTAAAAAAATCATCGATAAACGAATGAGAGCACGGTAAAATATATCTATATATATATACATATATATACACATATATATATATACACACACACACATACATACATACACATATATATATATACACATATATACACACACACACATATGTACGTACGTATGTATGTATGTATTCTGCATTTAAGATGAGACAAATGTTATAAGAAAGCATTATAGAGTAAAAGATAGATAAAATTTGTTAGAAAAAATACAGGATACGCAACTGAAGAGAACGGATTTAACGAATCAATAAAGCGGAATAGAAGCTAACGAGAAACGGAAAATGGAATCCACCCGATTTATGTAGATGACGAGTGAATGCCAAAAGCTTGGAAGATCTTATTTTTAAACCCGGGTTTGTTAGGACTAGCATCATGTTGGTGCTGGCCACTGCTCGCCGCTGACTGTCCTTCATGTAGCGCCCTTTGCACCAATGGCAGCGAACTGTTCACCTGCGTTCGATTGCGTTCGTATGCGTGCGAGTGCGGTCGCCGATGAGATTCGGCCAGAATTCGGTCAGATCAGGTTGTGCCGGACGTGACGGACGACGAAACGAAAAAAAGAACAAAAAGAAAGAAGAAAAGGATAGTAGACGGCTATAAGTGTTTGTGTCAGCTACTGCATAGCATGCGGAAGTGCATACGGCTAATTTATACGTCGAAATGACAAACGACAGAAAAAAAACTCACCTCTTCGTGACTTTGTTCATGTTCGCTATTAGCCAGACTGGATCGTGAGCCACGTCTGGTAGAGCTTTTGTCATCGCCTAACAGCGTCTGTACCACCCGTGCCTTACTCACCAATTCTAATGCCTGCAAAAAGAAAAACAAATTATTTTACAAATGCATATTATTGTAACTAATTAAATCAAATTTTAATGGATATATATTTTTTTACGCTACGAATTAATTCCAACACCTAATATATACACACACACAATATTATGTATATCATATATGTATTTTTTATTAATTCTAATTTGCAAATTTATTATATAATTCTAATATTTGATCTAAATATTTAAAGGCCTTGTTAATTTGAACTTTTTGCACAATTGATATTTCTTCTTTTTCTTTTCACGTTAAAGAAAGAGGAGAAAAAATGAATTGTGCAAGGAGTCTAGCTGAAAAAAGTAATCTACTATCTAACATTTTGACTACTAATGCCTCAAATCATAAATTTATTCCAAGGTGAATAAAAAAATTTTTCTCTCTTGATAGGTCTTTTTATTTTATAATCGATTGTTATAATAATTGTTAAAATGTGATTTGTGTATGAATTATAAATGTGACTTGAAGAAACAATCAAGAAATTTGGTTCATATATATATTAATTATATGTATTAATTATTATATGTGGCAATCAATTAATTAACATTATATTAATTCAAATTAAAATTTGAATTAAAAAATATTTAAAAAAGAATATTTTAAACGCAGACAAAGAAAATCAATTTTGTGTAATTTTGCAATGTGCAAAAATCAAAATTTTAGAACAGTGCTAAGAAACTTTTACTCACTTGTTGCACGTGCTGCGTGCGAGAAATGTAAGAAATATTGTTAGTTATATTATTTATAATTATACGTAATAATTCTTGTATTCTTGTGTATTCTTTACCAAGAAGTTAATACAAATATTATCTACCTCTCTTCGAGATCTCAAGGCGCAATCTTCGAGCGTTTCAGCAGCTTCGTATTTACCCTGTCTTCGATAAAGGGCACCAAGATTCTTTAAAGTAGTAGTAACAGTAGGAGAATCCACTTTCGCAGCCTTGTGCCAACCGCCATATTCGCCATATGGTGTGTTTTCCTTGTTCCTATGTTTATTTTCCTCTCTTTCTTCGGCCACCTAAAACAGAAATCATAAGATGATCAAAAAACAATTAAATGAATTTCAAAAAATTTCATCAAGAATTCGATAAAATTTTAAATTATATAAACAGATAATATAAAATATAAATCTATAATGCTGCTCCTTATTTTTTTTCAACAAATTAATCTTTTATCTTATATTTCTTTTATTAGTTATTTTTACTTTTTATTATTAAATTTATTGTTAAATTTTAATATTAAATTATTAAATTTATTGTTAAATTTTATTATTAAATTATTAAAAACAATATTGTTTTATAAACTATATTTATATTTTATGCTAATTAACATTTTTTCTTTATCTTATACTGTTCAATTAAATATATTCCAAGTCATCATCATGAATAAATATTTCTGTCTTATAATATAAATCTTAGATGAGAAAACATATTTAAGTTAAGTATCTCTGTTTAATTAATGTAATAAAAGATATGAATTATCTTTGATAGGGAAATGATTATACCTAAGATATGTCTAAATTATTTTTAAGAATAACGAGATTATTTTTTTAAGATTATTTTTTTAAGAATAACAAGATTTCTAATGTTGGCAATTCAGTTATATTACTTTAGTTGTTATTTGATTTTAATCTAAATTACTTCTTTTGTGCGGCCGTTTTTTTTTTACCGACAAAAGTTTGTTTCGCGAAATTTTCTTTATCTTTTTTTCCTGTTAATAATTTTTTTCTCCAATTTTTTGAGATATTTAAATATACCATAAAATTCTATATAATTTCAACTATTACTTAATATATTTAAAAAATTGCATTTTTATTTCTATCCAATTGTTGTTCCTAGGGACAATTATATAATATTATATATTCAGGTTACACTTTAACATCTTCAAGTGATGTTGACACATTTTTATTTTTATCTTTTTTGCATAGGTAATTAAACTGAAGTGTTATATCTAGGGACGTGTACTTCGAGACACTTTTAACATGTGCAGCACAATGCTGAATACTATATTTTTATTTTTATCAGTGCACTGTAATAACGCAAAAAGGATAAAAATAAGAAGCAAAAAAAAGAACATTGAACCTAAACAAAATGAAAGTAGTGATTAAAGATATTTTAGATAGAAAAAAGATCTGTAGAATAATTTAGACAAACACGCCTCACATATAACTAATATGTTCAAAATCAGTAATAAAATTAAAATTATATATTATTTCATTCTTGTTATACATACTCTTTGTAAATATATAATAACAAAGGAGATTAAAATTAAGAAAAACAGAAATATTATTGTACTAAAATCAATTTTATTTTATAACATTTTTTAGAAAATTTTTTGAAAAAAATTTTATATTATTTGTTTGTTGATTTTTTTTTATTTTTCCCACATTTGTTATAAAAAAAGAAGATACATTGGATATGATTTATGTAACCATTTTAAACAAATGGTAAATTGTATTTCCTTTGATTTTAATAATAATTTGTTTCAATATTGTTTATAAAATCTCCAGATTATAATTAACCCAAGTAGCACATAGTTTTACATACTTTAAAATGATCATAACATTAAATACATTTGTAAAACCTCTTTATTGTAAAAAAATATATATTCTAATCAACATATGCTACCTAAATCTTTTGATCAATTTTTACAGTAAATTCGTAAGTTACGAATAAACAGAAATAATTTCTTAACGAAATTCTTATTTGTATAATAATTCATTATTATTGAAGGCGTGAAATTCGTAGAATTCATCACTGATTATCTTGTTTTTCTTTAACTCGCGAAATTTTAGCCATAATCTTTAAACTCTTTCCATTTAAAAATTATTAGAGTCTCGACATTTTCATATTAAAATTTTCATCTTAAATCTTACAAAAAATTATTAAAATAATTATTGCCGTGTTGACTGTATAATTAACATATCTTGTTTCTTAACTTTTTATTAGGATAATATTCTTTTGGGAACAAATCAATATTTGATTGTTGCCTCTAGTTTACATAAGATATCTATAAAAAGTGAGGCGCATTGAGCACTGAGGCACATTTGTCTGAATTATCCTAAGAGTTATATCTTTACTAATAATTATAGTTTAATTATAACAAACTTCAATGGAATTAAAGTTGTTTTTTTCATACAAAACGTTTAATTTTGTGTCCTCAGGTATAACATATGTACATTGTTCCTAGGTGCAATTATATA
>NW_011627542.1:2938929-2951584 GCF_000204515.1 Acromyrmex echinatior | reverse complement strand
AAGATGCTAATAAAAAAAATTTTTTTAAATTATATAAATATCCACTATTTTTAAATAAAATTTTAAATAAAAAAAATTTTAAATAAAAAAAATTTGAAATAAAAAAAATTTTAATTAAAATAAAAAATATACGTAGGCAAAACAGATTCTACTACCTACTTTTATTTTATTTCTTGTATTACAGTATCACCGACGAGATAATTATTAAAGACGGTTGGTCCTGGGCAAATTTTTGATTCATTAAGACCCGGAAGTCCGAGAATAATTGAAGAACCATGATATTATCGACAATTAATATAACAAATTTCCGATTTAACACAAATATTTGGATAATACAATATTAAATTCTTGATTTTTTTATTATATAAATGTTGCATAAATAAGTGTGCATACTTGTAATGCTATATTATCTTATATTGCCGCAAAATTCCAATTTTTTTCTCTACAATTATCATTCCTATTAATAATAATCAAAGTCAGACAATAAAGTTTATTAATTTTAAATAAAAATCGAATATTTTGAATTTAAAAGTATACACATGTCTACAAAACTAATAAATCATAAAATTAGTACTATACCAGTTTCTTACTTTTAATTACATTTTAACAGTCACGCGAACTTCCGTAAGACCGGATGTTTTTAATAGTATCTCATTAGTAACAGTATGTAAGAAAATTGCTATATAAAAATATTTTATTTTTCAATGATCATTAATTTTAAATCATGTAATTATTTATTACTTTTAATTACAACAAATATTATAGTTTAAAATTTTATATATATATATATATCACAATTATATTATTATTTACTTAAAATTATCACACAAATGCATCTATTTAAAATTAAATAGATACATTTATAAATAAAATATTCCAGAAATCTTATTTGTTTTTAAATAGCATCACGTAGGAACAAATCTCCATATTACAAATATTTAAGCAATTATTACATTATTCTAAAAGGAATTATTTCAAAAGAAATTACAATGAATAAATGCTCTTTTATAATTTTATATAATTTTTTGGAACTTCGAGTTACTACATTTTTATCTTCTGGAAAGATTTTCAAAAACTGGCTCAAAAATTTCTTGTCCGCAACTTCTATATAGGTATAAGCATTCAATATGGATTGTAATTCATTATTTCGTACCTGCCAAATCGGTTTGTTGTCACCATCGATGGCGCCAAATTCTCTCTCATGCGCTCTAGTGAGCACCTGCTTATATAACACTTCGGCATCTTTATATTTTCCTTGTTTCAAGTAACAAGATGCTAGATTGTTTTTCGTTTTAGCGACGTTTGGGTCATCCGGTCCCAGCTTAACCTCATAGATCTCCAATGCTCGTTGATAATAACGTTCCACCTCTTCGTACTTGCCTTGATTCTGGCACAGTAGTGCCAGATTATTTAATTGCTTTGCTACATCCGGATGATCGCGACCTAATACCTTCTCGCGGATCTCTAGTGCTCGTTTGCATAGGGGTTCAGCCTCCTTATATTTTCCTCGTTTTCCATATAGCACTGCGAGGTTGTTCAACGTTGCCGCTACTGCGGGGTGATTTTCACCTAACGTCTTCTCTCGAATGGCTAGAGCATCATTCAGAAGATTCGCAGCTTCTTTATATTTGTTCTGATCTCGATATACGAGAGCGAGAATATTAAGCATGGTTGCCACGTCAGGATGATCATGACCAGAGGTTTTTTCTAGATCTTCCAAAGCTTGTTTACACAGGGGAACCGCCACTTCATAACGGCCTTGACTCGCATATTGGATCACCAGATTATGCAGTGTACGCAAGCGTGCCGGTATCTCATAGCCAGCATTCACTTGCTGAGCAAACTGCGAGGGCGGAGTCGGAGATATAGCTTGAAAAATACAATAAAAATCTTTGTTGAAGAAATAGCTATGCAATACTTATGAAGTTCTATTTCGCATTTAATTCATCTAAAAGTAATAATTAAAAAATTTAATTTGTATAATTAAAAAAATTTTAATTGCAATTATTATTATTATTATTATTATTCGTTTATAATTTTCTACTTATAAATTACTATTAAATTACTTGAATTACTGTATATATTATTAATTTTAGTAATTATTTTTATAAAAATTTAAATTTCAAAAATTTTCGAATTTTGTGATAATTCAAAGATAGATAGACTTACATTTGCTGTTGCGATCGTCCGTATCATCATCAGGAAAGAGATCCACCACAGGATCGTCCTTAGGTCGATCCTTAGCATTTTCATCTTCTGTTGATGGATCCGGATCGTATTGTCGCATACTGGCCATAAAGTCTAAGTGTCTCTTTTCTTCTTCTAATTGAGCAACCTGCGAAATACATTGCAAATGTAATAAATTTGCAACTAACTAAAATAACAAATTGTTATAATAAAAAAATTATTAATAAAAAAGGGTTTTTCAATTATTAATATTTTTATGATTATCACTAAAAATTTTCCTTGCTTCTGTGCGAAAAAGCTTGCTCGAAAATGTCAAGTATTACAATTCTTGTAAATCATGGACACAAGATATCTATGATTAATCAGACTAAAGACTGTCATCTAAATAATTTCTTATTCAGTGTTCGAGAGCGTAATAAATGCACAGTAGGTAAATAGTGAATGATAAAAGGTGTGAGTGTGAGAGATAAAAGGTTTTAAAAAGGTTAAGAGAGAGAGAGAGAGTGATAAAAGTCTGAACTATATGGCAATTTTAATAAAAGACCATTATTTAAAACTAATTTTAGATAAGGACCACAGAATTTTGCAATGTGATACATTTCCAGATTTGGCTAACGGAGTTTCAACATATCGCAAAACTCTTATGCAGGTGCACACTTTGCGAGCTGCAAGGAAGCAGGCTGCAAAGAAGATTGCAAATAAAATGCGCAAAAATACTTTCATTCCGCGAGTAACGACGATAAAAGGAATGAGCATACTTTTCGTTAACGAGCGTATTCCTTTGTTTAAAATTAATCAAGACTAACGTGTTATTATTTTCGAGATCCTGTAGTCCGCTCCTTCTGCGCAATTCTTTTATTCACGACTGCTCTTTTAATTTTATCAGTAGTCGCATTAGGCAAATAAGATTAAGATTGAATTGAAATTTAACTAATCAAAAAAATTCATTAAACTTGATATTCGTTTTCTTTTTTCTGATTGGTTAAATTTAAATCTAATCTCAATCTTCTATAGTCTGAACTACGAGCTTGAAAGAATCCAAACAAGTCGACACGTTTCCAATTTATTGATTTATTTATTAATTTGTTTCCCTTAAAAGGGGATTGTTATGTGCTTTGTTTGAAATGATTTGTTATCGTGGGTCATTTTTGTTTGACTTATAAGTGATGGCCTGCAATTGAACACCGCGGCAGCATCAACGCGTTGAATGTCATCATCAAGCATAGTAATTATAAATACTCAATTTTAATTTAAATACTCTCTGCACGGTTTCGATCACATAAATTTTCGAAAAAAGTGTTCGAAAAGTGGAATAAATTTTATACAGTATTTCATTAAACAAATATTTTATTCTCTATTTAAATACTGTGAAATTTCAAGACTTAGATAAAAAGTATGAAATAATTTACAAAATTTGTTTTTTACAAGTTAAAGAAAAAAAACCATATATATTTAATCAAAATATATTTAATTGTATTCCGAATTAAGTTTCAAACAAATTGAAGTTTTTTTGTGGAAAACATTAATTTTTAACATATTTATATATATTTGAGACTAATAGATAATACACTACTAATATATTAAAAATAAAATTAAAACGCTAAAATTTATGAAAAAAAATTCTTAAAATTTCCATTTAAATTATTTTTATTATACATATATCTACATAAAATCATTATCATATATGAACAAAAATACCATATCCGATCAAGACAATGTTTTGTGCCTAACAATATTTCTTGTGAATTTATACAATTTCCAGTTCACGTAAACTATGCGTTGATTATTTGTCGGTCTTAAAATACAATCCTAAACCGAAGCTGAAATAGTAATATTATAAATTAATTGACAAGCAATTTAATATTCTTGATGCAAATAAGCATCTTAGAAAGCTGTTAATAAGCTGTTAATTTAATGTTAATAAGTATTTTGAAAACTAAATAATTTATTGCGAAAAATCTTAACATCAAATTATAATGTTAATATCCCGTAACTTCGAAATTGTTCGGAATCGGATACATTTATTAAATATTTTCGACTTATTTTCATGTACTGAAACTGCTATAATTGCAGTTTTGATACTGTATGAAGAGACACTCTGTACATAACATTAAATATGCAGTGTTAAATTAATATTAAGATCAAATTATTAACAGCTTTCTAAAATGCTTATTTGCATCAACATTAAATTACTTGTCAATTAATTTGTGATATTATAACTCCAGCTTTAGTTTAGAACTGTGTTTTAAGATTAAATTCATAATTAAATTCACAATAAATATTATTAGGAATATTATGAAGAACCGAATATGGCATTTTTCACTTATGTGTGTTTAATTTCATCAGTCAATTTTCACTTAATAAAATCATGTTACGTTAATGAATTAGGATTAATAATGTTGTAATGAAAGTAACTTACAGCTTGCTCACTCGCTTGCAACTTCTGTTGTGTGCCGGCTAGCTCGTCTCTAAGCCAAGCGTTCTCCTGGCACAGCCTCTTCACCTGTGTCCTTAGTTTCTGCTTTTCTGCTTCCACCATCTGCAGATGACTCGCTAACGCTTGCATCACTTGCGCTTCGCCTAGGCCCAGGTCGATCATCTCGATGATTTTAGAAAGCAGACTAGCCTTGTCCCGAGCAGCAGGTGCGTCCTGAGACTGCAGGCCTTGTAGTAGACCACCATGTTCGACTCGGAGAGCCTCCAGACCTTGTGCGACGGTCCGTGCTCCAGCCACAATTTCCTCCTGCGTCATCGCCGTCATTCTGCCTATGTTCTCAATTTTTTTACTGAAAATAGAAACAAAGAAGGGAAATTTATATTTGCAAAACAAAAAGATTTCTTTTTTTTTCTATAGAAAATGTATAAATGTTCTGTTGAAAAATATAAATAGTCAATATGATACAAATATAAACACTTAATTTTTGTGTTTTAAAGAATAAATAGCAATTAGTTTTTACAAAAGAATGTCAATAAAATATTTCATCCTACGTATTTAGGTGTATACCTTATAATAAAATATCAAATATTCATATTATTATATTTTTGCAAAATGGCCGACGAGCGCCAAGGCGCTTCCGTCGCAGAGAAGGAAGTTGAAGGCCGAAAGTGCGAGGTCTCTAAATCCCGAAGGCAGGAGAATCGTTATAATGATAACTCGAGCACGCGATCGACACTCGATCGGGGTAAGTCGCGAGCAAAATGAAAGACGAGGACGAAGAGAGAGGACTTACCCCATGTCTTCAGGGCCGCGTTGAAGCTGTCTACGTGCTAGTCTAACGCGCGGTACTGTCGGCTCAATATTTTGACGCCGGCGCATCGCGGTACCGCGGCGCTCTCGTGATTCTGACAGAATCGGATACATATACAGAGCGATTCATTCGGAGACATATCTCAATATATTACTCTCTCTCTCTCTCTTACATGTCACAACAACAAAGATTTTATTTTTGCAAATTGCAATATATAATAGAATTTGTTAGAATCATATAATCATAAAGTCAAAATATCATATCATAGAATAAAATACAAATTATAATAAGAAAATATAAAATATAATAAAACCAAAAAATTAAAAACAATATTTTAAATAAAATTTTTTTAATTCAAAGTTCTACAAGACAGACTTTAAACGTTCATGATATATTTTATTTATATACAACACTATGCAATAAAATTTTTATCTATTCCATCAAATAGTAAAAAGACGAGATTTTCATTAAAATTAATATTTCAAAATCATCAAAATTTTTAATTTAAACAAAAATATATGTAAAGAATTGCGGAATGTAAAGCAGAATATAATGTTATTGGATAAATTAGAATAATACAGAATAAAATATTATTTAACAATTATAAAAATTAACTGCGATTATAGATTATTCTCTAATTATATTCTTTCTTATTTCAGTAGTTCTTGTTTCTAACTATTTAGCTTTCGACATTTGGATAAACTTAAATAAATATATTGCATATAAATGAATAATTAAATATTAAGAAAAATAATATAAATATATATAGTAACAGTAAAAGTCAACACGACAAATTCTATTAGTGAAATTACAGACAATGGCACATGTCTTTCTTTTCGCTTCTCTTATACCTATTTTATATTTAAAATGGAAAATATATATAACATTATTGAAAAAAACATAAAAGAAAAAGAAATTTGCAAAAATGTAGAAAGGCTATGATAAAAATCTTATAAATGTTGCAAAGATATCAGCTAATGATAGATCATTTTGTAATTCTGAAGGAACGCTTAACGTCTGTGACGTACAAAATATTTATATAACAAAAATGCATTTTTTTATGTGGATATGTCACAATAAACGTTCAATAAATATAATTCAATAAACATTAAAAATGTAAAAAATAAATTTTAAAATATCAATATAGAGTGCATTTCTACACTGAGAAAAAAATGTTGTTGATTCAATTAAAGTCTAAGTGATTAATTCATATATATTTTTATTGATATGAAGGCATAAATTATTATTTCAATAATCAAGGTCTTTATGTCAATAAAAATATACACTTATGTGAATTAATCACTTATGTTAGTGACAGCCCGTAATATAGATTTTAATTGAAGCATCAATTTAAACATATTTCAGCTTTGCAGTTGTTAAAATCTCTTGTTGATTCAAAACTTATAATTTTAAATCTCCTCAAAATTCGAATTCCAACAGTCACGGTTTTTCGGTTTTATGAATCGTTCTACAATACCAAGAAATTTCGCCTAAATTTTTCAATGTAATAATTGAAATATCAAATATTTAGTCTCTCTTCTCTTTCTAATAATATTACTTCAATTCAAGACTTTATGTAAAATTATCTGTTTACAATTTCTCTTAAATTATATAAAACAATTGAATTCTCTTATTACGGTATTTTTTATGAATCAGCCTGTAGAATCGTAGCGCAACTAGAAATTTGATGGTGAAGAGAAACGATCGCGTCGCTGCTGCATAATCGATACTGGTCAAGAGAGACCACCTTTTCTTTGATCAATTGTGAAACACTTTATTGTAATCGATATTGCACATATCATATATGATGTGTATTATTAGGCAATGTTTTCAAATTTGGTATTTCGATGTAAGACTATAAAAAACTAATTAAATAGTCTTTTCAATCGTACAATATCTTTATAGCTTTAATCAATTTGCCATTTATTGCCGATTTGTTGAACTATCCGTCCATTTGGAAAACTATCTTAAATATATTTATTATGGAATGACAATTAAGAAGCATTCTAATCAAATAGATACATCAATTCAAATGTGATACGTGACAGTTATATCTTAGTTATAACTACTGTTTTCGGCTCAGACGAAGTTAAATTTTCACGCACTCATAAACACCTTGACCTTCCCCAACAATCTAAGGTCAGTAAAACAGGTCTGGTAACCTCACAACAAGATCATTTGTCTGATCCCAATACTTCCGCTATTCAACCAGTTACGATCAGTACGACCTTAACCATTCAAAATAATAGCAATAAAAGATGGAGAGAGAGAGACCAACCTAAGTAATCTGCCTTGAATTTCTCTGGATTAATCGGCCAACTAATGCATAAACCATAAATTAAAACATATATATAAAGAAGAAATTAACAATCGAGAAATTCAAAATCTTAGAAACAATTTAAAAAATATTCTATAACAAGTTTTGTAGGTTAGGCTAGTAAGGAGTGGAAAGTTGGAAAAGTGAATAAAATTATTTACCTGTACATAATCATTTTCTTGAAGCTGTTATACGCTCTAAACAGTTTTCTGCTACTTAACCATCTTTTACATTTACACACTTTATATAATATATTCATAACACGTTAATCCTATTTTAGTATTATAAATAAAAAAATCGCATCGACAAGTTTATGTCAATATACAATTATTTTTAATTTATAGCAATTATAATTAAATAGCTAAAGAGCAATTAAAAAATATAAAAATGCGTATTTTTTTTTTAAGTTACACCTTTTATCGCAAGTATGGGTAAAATTTTCAAAGGAAAATTAATGAATTATTCATTATTTTGAAAAAGCAAATATTCTACAAATATTATAGGAATATATATAAAACAGCACCTCAGGGTCATTGAAAATTATCAGAAGAGTTATAGAATAAAAAGAAAAAGATTAGTAAATAAAAAAAGGAAGAACAGCGTGATAAGATCAATGACTACAGTTACAAAGAATACAGAAAGAATAGAAACAAAGAAGAAATAAGAATATAAATATGAACATAAAAGGATAACAGATGGATTAAATTACATATCCAATCTAATTTTAAGCTTCAAATTCAGTATATACTAAAATATAATATATATAAAAATAAGTACATACAGATGAAGTCCACTTAAGATGATCTATAATTTACATCAGCTTTCGGAATAAAACTGTTAATTCTATTTATATTTTTATACGTCGCGTATATATTTTGATGTATTCGTGTACTTTTATATTTGTATTTATACATACATATAAATATTTTGACTCTTTAATTGTTTTTCATATTACAATTTTTCAAATGTTTATGATGACAAATAAAGTAATGAACAGAATTTTATCCTGAACTCTGACATAAATTATAGGTCATCTATAAAATGAACTAAAGATAAAAATCAAATTTATAGAATTTGAGAACTAAATAATATAAAATTTCGTTTTTTTTTTAAATGGAAAAAAGGGAAAAAATCATTTGAGTCTAATTAATGTGCAACTATTGCATTCATAAAATGCTAATCGAATTTATTCTTTCGTTTTAATGCAGTATCGCAGAAAAAACGTTGTGTTCAATTTAATATACTTTCAGACTAGTTTGTAATAATAACTTACCATTATCTTACCATTTTCAAATTAATTTGAAATTAATCTTTTCATGCCATCGTACTTCGAAACAGTTTATTTCATACGAGGAAAAATATCAAAACTATAGCGACATTACATGTTTATGTTAACATGCAATAAACTGAGAAATTCGATACTGGAGTGTAGTAACGCTCATTATGAATTGAAATAATTTTTTTTTTTCCAAAAGTATTATCAAATTACAAAAATCAAATATAAGCAAACATCTAAGAATAAATAAATAAAAAAATAATAAAAATTAAAAAATAAAGAAAATGTTATCGTTCAAAAATCAAAGTTGAAAGTAATGAATTGTAATGACACATTAATCAATATTAATATTAAAATTCTAAATTTTTATTATATAACAAGAGACAGATTAGATGAGCTATAATTAACACGAGCTAATTTTTCTAGCAATACTGATTAATTATATATGACAATTTAGAAATGCTAAAAACGTATATACATACATATTGAAACATTTATATCTTTTTGAATGTTATCTAAAATAAATCTAGCACAAAATTTTAATTGTAACAAAACAACATTGATCAATTAATGTTAACATTATACTTTTCTAACCTTCATTTTTTGTGTGTGTGTGTGTGTGTGTGTATATATATATATAAAATTGTTGGAAACCGAATTATCATATGGAATTTTAGCATCAGATATAGCACCAAAGCAAAATATATTTTCAACAAAAATCTATATAATATTGATCAATATTTTAAGGTTTAAAAATTAAATAAACAGTATATGTGTACATGTATGCATTAATATTAAGAATCTTTTCATAACAGAAAGATACGAATTTTCGAAAATATTTCCGGAAATTACATATATCAGTATATTGCGCTCTGAACTATCGCAGATGAGCACGATAACGTCGCGGCGCCATGCGAACCGTCGATCGATGCTTGGCACCGACGACAATTGGTGCAATTTCTAAGTACGTTACATGGCAATCGGATATGAATGATTCTTATCATTGAAGAGTCAAACGTAATTTTGGAAACGTTCAACAGCTCACCATCGAATTCGCCGCAGAAGCTATCTTCCATACAACCATAATCACTACAGCCATTTTGCCAATCCCATATTTATTAATAAATTTGTCTGTTCTACTATGTTTTTTATACGTTTACACTTAATATGAAATAGATGCGTGTATCTCTACAAAACGAAGAAAGATAAAATGTAGATAATGCTATTAAAACAAACAGATGTATAAATTATGACAGTATGGAATTTTGGAAAATTGCTTATACAAGCATAGACAAAAAAAATCTATATTAGGGCTTGTAAAAGTTTTCTCTCTTCAAAAATACACTCGTTATTTCACGACACGATTACAATATTATAAATCTGAGCTACTTTATCACTCCAAGTAATCATAGAGAAATTATGAAAAAATTATTCAAAAAAAGAAGAAAAGGATATAAATTTTTTATGTCTACTCACATTCTATAAGCATTGAGCGTTTTTGACATATCCGTCCTACCCATCGGTAACGGTGGACTCTGCCGGTTCTACCACTTTTCATGCACCATATATGTGTATATATACACAATGATTCTGCCAGTTGGACGTATTTCAGGGTACAAAAAAGTCATCTAATTATATTATTGGTACAAAAATATAGATCGTATACAAATATGCGTCGCGTATATACATAAATATGCGTGTTGCGTCTACGGGGAAGGGAAGGAGGATGTATGTACACTGTACTTTCGATCGCTACGGTGATCGTACCGTGCGGTATCACGTTTAGTCTCTCACTGAAGACCTCCACCCCCGTAACAACCCCATCCCTACTTCAGAAAGGGTGCAAAGCGTCAGTGGAGATGGAAGATGCACAACGCCTGCGCTACAATGCTCTTCCGTACAGAGTATACACGCTGGGTTGCGTAAAGAGGGTGCACAAATCGTATCCTCATAAGACCGCAGTCGGAATACAAGTAAGATTTATGTGCAATCTTAAATGTTCATTTCTATCACAGATACCTTAATCTCAATTTAACTTGTACTTTTTATCTTCTTCTAATTCTAAGAATTATATCCGTTTCTATATCAATGTAGATTAATTTTAATCTTGGTTTAACTTACTTTTTTATCGTTTTCCAGTTCTAAGAATTAGAAAAAGGTAAAGAGTAAAGCCTGAATTAAATCGGATTAAAGTTAATGTATATATTGGTAGAAACGGACATTAGAAAAAGATAAAAGGTAAATTAATCCGAGTTTAATCTACATTAATAAAAGTGAACGAAAATCAAATAAAATATTTTTGGTCATATAATAGTAACACATATTCATTCTTGAATATTTTATTAATTGTTATATTATCTAATTATATCCACTAAAGCAGATCATAGTTGATCTATCTTCATCAAAGAATTTGTCTTACATATTTATTAATAATATTAAATGTTAATACAATAAATGTCAACAATTGATAACAAAAATTTAGATATAAATGACCTGTAATTAATGAAAATTTTTTATACTTGATATGTAAAATTTATTTGAAAATTTTTCGCGCAAATGTAAAGTAAATGAGAGCAAACCTCAAGATCTGCGGAGCGGTAAGAAAGTTCCACGCAGTCTGTTTCTGCAATCCCAGACTACTAGAGAATACAGCTGTGACTGGCATTCGATGACTCACGAGATGACGACAGACTACTGCCAATAATGCACTATTATCGAATAACGTAGAATAACGTAGTGTCTGTATGCATAGAGATATGCAAAATATTTTTTTTCTCACGGAAATTTCATATCAGATTTTTATAATCTATAAAAAAAATCATCAAATGTGAGAAAACATTTGCGTAATAATAATGTATAATTTTAAACCCTTAGAATTTTTTTTGATAATCGTAACACCTTTAATTAAATAATTAATCAGGGGATCGATCGCATCAATGCGAACTGTCTAAAAATAAAAACTTACTGTTTTATTAATGCTGTATCCACATATTTTTTGCATAATTTCTCATATAATTTCAATATACTAATGAATCAGAATTATCATTATATTTTATAACGTTTCAATAGACATGCGTAATAATAGTATAATGAATAATTAAACATAGGAATAAAATACAAAATTAATAAAATACAAAATTAATAAAATACTGTAACAAAATATAGAACAAACAGATTGGATATTTTCGATCATCAAGTGAATTAAAACTAATGATATTTTTCGCAATAAATAATACATACAGTGAAGAAAATCATTTATCAATTGAGATACAAAAACATTTGATGATAAGAGACGCTAACTCCCAATTTTTTCTTCTTAAAAATAGATATCTAATTTCGAGACTTTTGACAAAGATAATATTTTCTGAACAAATTTTTTAATAATAGAGTTTTATAAAATGATAATTAACATTAAATAATATCAAACCAATAATAATAATTATTATATAACCATAAATATAAATTTAATAATGTAAGACTGCACTTGAGCTTTAAATGGATAATTTGAAATATAAACAAATATAAACAAATATAATTCACCTATATTATATCGTAATTGTTCTAATGATGATAACCAAACATATTATTATTCTAGATATGTAAATATATATCAATCATTATTTAATA
>NW_011627542.1:2870597-2938912 GCF_000204515.1 Acromyrmex echinatior | reverse complement strand
ATATATATTTTTTTTTTTTTTAATATATGATAAATACAGGATTGGCCAAAACTTACGTGACACTCTGTATATTATATTTTATATAAGTAAAATAAAGAATTTCATGTAAAATTCTTCAATGTATAATATCTCAAATATATATGTAGTTTCTTGATAATTATATAATTCATAATTTAAAATAACATATTAAACTGTTATTACATCGAACGAAATTACTTCATAAATACAGCATAATCTTAGATATCAAGTAATATATGAAAGTAGTATATGAAATATATAATAATTAAAAATTAAAATGCATAATAAAAATAACAGTAAAAGAACTATAATGAAGAGAAAGGAAAAGTCTTATTAAGTTTCACTCGGAACCGACGAGAAAGGATTTTAGAATTGTATAGCGAAATAATTTCACGATAATCGACAAAAAGACTTTTCTAAAGTATTATTCAAGTTCTAATAAATAAATAAAAACATTTGTATTTAATAAAATTATATATCCATAATCACTGAATTATCTGTTAATAAAATTCCACTTTTTAAAAAAATTAATTGGATGGATCACGTAATAAAATTGTTTGACATTTAATCGTTTAATAAAAAAATTTATTAACATGCTCATTATTAATTGCAAATATCAATTAAGAAAAGTTTGTTTTATCAAACAAATTAAATGTTTTCCGATAAAAATATTCATATTTATTTTCAAAATTATCTAAAGAGAAATAAATTCATATTATTACTATAAATAACTTTAAAAAGTTTTAATATATCGTCTTACTAATAATTTGAGAATCTAATATCAATTAATTTTACTGATTTCTTTACAATTGATTATTAAATGTTGTAACTGAGATAAGAAATAGAAGATGTAGATGTATATAGTAATATGTATATAAAAATAGAAATAAAATTACTGTCGCTATTAGTACTTTTACATTAAACTACTATAAAAAAACTTTCATTAAAATAAAAAAAACTTCAAATATATATGTACAATTGAATATTTTAATTCTTATATTTGAATTTTTTAAGACGTTTGGAATATTTTTATCAAACTGCTAAAAAAATGAAATAAATCTAAAATAAGATAAACATTTTTTATATTTTACAGAGATTTTTTATTTTATATTTGCTTTTCCATTTACAAGAATTAGCGCACATACGCTTATTTTCATTATTTACGTATTTATTGTTATATATATATATATACACATATTTTATTAATCTTTCAAAGAAGGATCAATTAATTTTTAATTTCTCAATTTAATAAATTTTATTATACATTCTGTAACTTTTACATCGCTTAAAGTATACGAAAAGATAGTCGAAAACAGTGATGGTCAACGTCATGGTCGCTAACCTTTTGTTCTGCTTCCGCGACTATTGTCGGCGGAAATAAATTAAAGCCGATTAGTTTCCCTGTTATACCTGCGAATTGCCAAGAGAGACGTATTTCTTTTATCAATAATAACAATCAGAACTAATTAATACCAGAGAAACTGCAAAATATTCATCGGAAGGGACACTTTCCTAAAAGTTAAATCCCCAGATTATAGTATACAAATCATGTAAAAATAATATAAGTTCCCATTTAAAATTATTTTCATATGAAAATCTTCTTTTATGACAATTGGTGCATAATTGCTTCTCTCATATCAAAACATACAGAAACGTATTCTTATTCCTAAAAATTATACACTACAATATCTGTTTATTTATTTAATAATTAGACAGAAACAGTTCTTATATATCTTTTCAATTGTTCATTTCAAACCATTCGTCGACATAAATTGAATCGCGTCGTCTGTTATCTAGCAGCGTCTTATACCAGCTGATTAAATTCTTGTGCGATACAATTTAGATTTCAACATAATTCGTACTTACTTTTGCGAATGGTCCAAGTAAGGTTGCCACCGCTCGCTTCAATGTAGCATCCCACCGGCGAAGGGATGCCACCAGGATGCCCCGAAGAAATCCTTGGGACGTCCCAGAAATGTCCTTGAAAGGTCCTGCGAAAGTTCCTTGCTGAAAGAGAGTCCAGCCTCTCCGTTTCTCTCGCGGATCAAACCGACACGCCGGAGAAGCACGAGAAGGAGAAACCGCGGTATCCTCACGCAGAATCGATCTTGAAACGTCTGCGATTTGGAACGGAAAAACTCACGATTAGTTCCTACGCGACGAAAATACTATGACAGTCCGCGAGCATCCGGACCACGTTCTGCGAGACCGTTCTCGCGGCGGCGACGACGACGGTGACGGTGACAGACAAAGATGGCGAGGCTCGGGCGCAGACCACGATACGCAGCATTACATATCCGGCAAGGACGAGTTTGGAGCAAGAATACCGAATCGATCGGCTGCCGAAAAGCGCGCGGAAACGCGACACCCGAGAATTCGGACGGAACGATGCTTTGGGAAACGCGATAAATTACAATACGGAATTATCGCGCGATAATTCTGTTGGAGCATAAAATCGCGATTGCAGCGACCTCCGCTGCGCAGATTGCACTACTGCACTCTCACGAACAAACGGGCTTATTTTCATGACGCGATTACTCGACCTCGTAACTTTCATGCCTTTTAAAGCCCGTTTTTTATATTTGCAAATTTGTTCTTTGTGTCTACTTGTTCTTTGTATTTGTATATTATACTACTTTTGCATTCAATTTGAAACGATGGATGTTAGAGGGGAAAAAGAGATGAGATTGGAAAAATACAAAAAATTTAATTACAAAAAATAAACTATAATCACATGTATGTAACATGAGCATTAAAAAATACATTAATGAAAGTACTTCCCATCACTTGTAAAACGCTACGAATTAATTCCAACACCTAATATATATTGTACTTTTTGGATGCTCACGCACCTTTTTAAGTGCTATTTTCAATTATTTTGTTCTTTAATTGAAATAATCAATTTTGAATGAGTAATACGAGCATGTAGCAATAGGGAATAAGAAAAAATCAATTTTGAATTTATACAAGAATTTACCGGATTTTTTATATAACGACGATTTTTTATATGAAAACGAATGATGAAAAAGATAATGCATTCTTTAAATTCAATTTTGATATTTTGTTCAAAGCTTTTAAGAAGATTGTGCATCTGTTTCAGCATATTTTCTTTCGCTAAAAAGTGTTTATTAACGGTTATCCTTTTTTCTATCTCAATGAGGTAAATAATAATTACGTAACAGTGCAATTCATTATTAATAATTTTCTAAGCGCTAGCAGAGCCAAAAATGTAATAAATAACGTTTATAAATATAGATATTTGTCAAATTAATTTTTTCCAGATATATTAAAACTATAACTATATGTATATGTATATTATAAATATATGAAAAAAAAAATATATATATTACAAACAAAAATATATATATATACATATTCTACAAATCAATAAAAATATTATTTTTACTGTTTACCTCTGATGTTTAACTTCATTTTGTTTTAAATTTAAATATACCTCGACTATTATGAGCAATTACGAACATAGTTAATTTAAATACATTAGTCTTTAGGACTAATGTAATAGAACACAAGCAATATAATTTATAACATTTATTATAAATTTATATAAAAAACATAGTACTGCTTGTTATTAAAGACATTTAAGAAAATTTTGAATCTTGAAATCACATCTGACGTTCATCATATAAATATATACAATACGCCAACCAGAAATTTATATTTTAATACATTTTTTTTTCATTATACTTCAAACAGTACCACTTATCTGAAAATTCATAAAACTCTTTTAAAGTTTCCCTAAGATCTTCAGTGACACACGGTATGTGCCAACAGTTATCATTCTTTTGTACAATCGGTAAATAGATAAAAGGGTCTTGGATGCGAATACCAGTTGCACTGAATTTAATGAAATACTGATGCGAAAACTGCCACTTCTTAAATTTTTGTTGTAAGTCTGCATCTTGCAAGGAATATTTATGTTGTCGCATTAAATCTGACGAAACAAACATTGTATTCATTCCACACGCCATAGTTGCATAGAGTATGTACGGATCATCGGCGGATCTAAAATTTGATGTATTTGTATACAAAAATTTTATTTAATGTATTATTTAAAATATTATTATAACTGTTTCATAATTGTTATGTACATATACATACTTTTATTTTATACTATCATCATAAAGTAATCATACGCCATGATATTAATTATATCAATGTAAAAAAATAAAAATCCCATAGCATCTGCGTAAATTCAATACTTACAAATTATCTATGAGGAAGACGAACGCATTTCGCTCTACGCGTTTAAATTCAGATAGCTTCCTTTGATGTTTCCGCGTCAATACAAGTACTTTTTTACCACGACTTTTGAAATGCTCTACTACATTGATTAGCTGTAATATAAACTATATATTAATATTTAATAATTAATATATTTAATATAATACGAAAATAATAGAAAAAAATCATTTTTTATAATTGAAATTTCTACATATATATGAACTTATATAATGTATCGATATTGATAAATGACCAATACAATTATTTTGATAAAAACAATATATATTACCAATAGCAATTTTGGTGCGGACTTATATTTCATATAAGTTAGATTAAGTCCGTCAATGACTACATCAAAAGGTTTATTGTTTTCAATAAATGTCTTAAAGTTCAACAATTCTTTTGGATTAGTTTTATTATAAATGTCCGATCCTATAATCACTCTGTCCATCACAAATTTTGCCAATTCTTGAAATTCGTCTTCACTAAATGTCATTTTAGATAAAAAATAACCGCAATGTTTGCAATTCCCCCTACAAACAGAATAAATATTAAAATTTTATCTATTAACTCAAAATATTAATTTTATTTTATAGAAATACTAATCTATTTGCTTTAAAATCTTAATTTTATTTAGTATATTCTTAAACATTATTTTAAAAAATATAACTGTACTTATATAGTAGTAACTAATAACTTACTTAATATTATTACTAATAACTTACAGAATTCTATCATTAATTATTAACTTTTTTTAAACTATTATTTAAAATTACTAAGTATATTAAACTAAATCATGCTGAAATATTAAAAAAACGAACGTTTTTTTGGAGATTGTTATGCGATCTGTAGACCAACCATATTTGATAGCTGTATTAGAATATGTTCTTATAATTTTATCATATGGTATTATACTGTGTTTAATCCAGAAATGAAACATTTCTTCTATTCTATTGTTGAAAAATTTTGCATCTTCCAGCTGGCAATATTGAAGATGTGATAAGTATACATATTCTTTTGGAATCAGTTTGCGTAACACTATATTTGTCAGTGCTTTCCATGCAATGTCGGGTTTTCCATTTCTAAATGCTGCACTAGCTAATGCAGAATATATAGTAGTGCCTGGAGAAGAGGTAATCTTCACCATTTCTATTATATCTTGTGTTTTCTCCCATTCATCTGTCAAACATAAACTCGTTATACATTCTTCAGCTGTAACAGAATCCAAATGCTGATACTTTTGCCTCAAATAGTTGTATGTTTCTACAATTTCTATTTTATCTGCATCGGTCAAGGAATTTTGTTTCAAAACATAGAGTTTAAGATATTTTCCAATCACTCCTGCATTCAAAGAATAATTATTTTCCTTCAAGAATTTAAAATATGCAATAGCGTTATTCACATGAAAATAGTCGACACACATATCTATGATTACGGAGTCTACAATGGATGATGTGATTTCTGTATTTTTTTGAAGAATTTTTTCTCGTATGCTTTTCCATTCTATAGTAGATAAATCGCTTTTCATTTCCTCATATATATTATTTTCCGTGATTAGAGTTTTTAAATGAACAATTTTTCTATTACTATAGCTTTGCTTTGATAAAACATACGTATTTATGTTAAACTTATAAAAATGAGATCGTAATGGTTGACGTAGCTTGTAAAACAGCGTCATTTATTGTACACCTAAAAATTAAATTTATTCATTATTAAAATTATTTCATAATTTGTAAGAAATAGAATTTGTTTAGTCTATTTTATTAAAATTTGTGTCATAATATATATTTAAAAAATAGAGATACTATTACTATACAAAAACAAAATAATGAAAATAATAAAAAAAAATATTTTATAAATATTTTAGAAGTCTATGTAAGATATATATAAATTATAAATGTTATATTTATTAATAATGGTATTTATTAATAATAATTAAATCTCATTATATCATTTCATTTTATTTAACATTCCTCATAATACACACATTAGTATTCAATAAATACATCTACAAGAGAGAGATGGTGTATTTATGTAATAATAAATATATTCTAATTTAAATATAATTTTACTATGCAATTTAATACATAATAATATTAATACGTTGTTCAATAATCTTATTGATTATTAAACAATTAATTAACATTATTAAACAATGTTAACAAAATTTATTTCAACACTATAAGCTCATTAAGATGTTACCATTAATCTTACCACATGCAAGTTAATTAACAAGAAAAAGATTCACAGTAGTGTAATGATAGATATAATAAATTGTAAAATTCATACGTGAATATACAAGTCAATTTCAAAGGCTGTTTCTTTTTTTCTCTTCGTTCCTTTTTTTATAGTAGAATTTTTATAGTAGAAAGGAGCACATTTTCTAACCTCTCCATCCAAAATAACATCGGAAATACCGAAGACTAAAAACCGATATGTCTGAAGGTTCAGTTTTAGCAACCGGATTATCAATTGATGATAAACGTCAAAATCTATTTTTAATAAATATATGTATAAATTAAATTGTAACAAATTATAAAACAACGAGAATTTTAAATATTAAATTCGAAAGACTTATTACGCTTTTACATATAAAATATATAATCAGATAAGTCATTTAAAAAATTTATACTTTAATTATACTTTATATAAAAATAAAATCTCAAAAATTATTTTTAAAAAATAAATTCTTTATATACGTAATAAACAAACTTTTTAACAATGGATTTTAATTAGATACATCTTTATAAATTACTTAATAGAATTATAACAGACTTTTTTCAAATATATGCAAATCCATCGATCTGAATAAGCCTTTAACGATGACAAGAGCTTTCCAACAAGAGACACAGATGACACAGTGTAACACAGTGAATTATTATTACGTATTTACATCCTAGTTGTTCACCAATGTTAAATAAAGATGAAATGATCTTTGATGACTGTGAACTTTGCTTGTGGAAAGCTCCCAATATATTTAGGATTGGTTGCTACAGCACTCGACGGGGAGAATGGAACGGCAGCGGAGATGATAGGCGATGGATATAGCAGGATAGACGTGAGACATGCGCTAATAAAGCGCAGATGTGATGTGTCGCGTTTCGTGTACCGCCGATCTCCGCGTGTTTGGTTAGTTTTATTTGCGCCGTTCTATTTGCGCTGCTTATAAAATTCGCTCATTTGAGATTTACGCATTGTGATACGAATTGTGTTTTCAGGAAGTGTTAACTAACGGTAAATTGCCAACGGCATTGTCTTCTTTGTGAAGCTAAAATAAGTAATAAGTAAGTGTTGTACTTCATACAGCTCATGATACCAGACGGTTCACAGTGTGACGTCACATGAGAATTACTAATAATTCGTATAATAGCGCGGATTTCAAACATCTGTGTAAATCGTTTTTACTTCTATATTATTCTTAATTTCTATTGAGAGTAATAGAATTAAAATAAAATACGAATAAAATTTCTTTATAAAACGTTTTAAAATAACATAATATAGAACAAAAATATTTTCATTTTATATTGGATAAAATCGTCTTCTTTATCGTCTTCTTTAAATTAAAAAATTGTCAGTATGTAAATTTTATTCAATATTTACACGGTCATTAATCGAGTGTAAATTATATTTTTTATCTACAATTCTTTGTCCCAATATAGCACAGTGTTGAAAATCGGGGTATAAGTCTTTATAGTATAAAACGCTATCTGGAATTTTTACAACTTTTTATCAAAATGACTCATTTAAATAATTTGTTTTATATATAAATATATAACAAATTATATGTATAGTTTGTAATATATGTATAGTTTATAAATAATTTTTATAATATTAATGACTGCAATTCAGTTGAAAGAGCTATTCTTCATTATTAAAAGTTCGATAATTTGAAACACTCCATATATTAATTATTTTCTACGAAATACTTGAGAATTATTTCATAACAGATCATTTGGATCTTGATTTGGACTAATAACAGCTAGAATGATTTGCATAGATTCTTCTCAGAATCTTATCGATACTTTTGATAATTTTACATGCACCGAATGTGTAACGAACGCGCGCGTGTTCGTGGATAATTATTACTTTAAAAGGGCGCCAAATGAAGAATACATATTAAAAAATACTTATTTCTAATTATACTATTTTTATGAACTGTTTAAAAAAATTATTTCAAGGCAATAGTAATTTAGTTATTATCGGTTATTGTACGCTTTTAATCTTTTCGAAATTATCGATTTTTTAAAATAATTTACTTGATACGCGTCGTGTGATAATTTTAACACAAATCATATATCATCTACATAACGAAAGTTTCATATCCATTATTTACATTTTGCCATTTCTCATTGCTTGTACGATTACGATAATGACAATGCGGTTTTATATATAAAAGTACAATATCATTTTATTACTATATAAATTTCCTGCATTTTCCTTGGAAGAAGAATTTAGATAATCGCGCGCACATATAATAAGAAAATTAACATTAAATTAATAAATTAATTTTATATGTATATATATATATATTGTTATATATACAAATTATTATAATAATATAATACGAAGTTTTTCTCCCCATTTTATATATAATAAAATAATTTATATGTTACATTACGTTTACATTTTCTTATATAACGGTATATTATAATAAATAAGTGATATAATAATGAAATATAAATAATAGTATAAAATATTTTAAAACTTAGAATAGTCATGGAGAATTACACATCGGACTCCAGCGACTCGGATTCTGCCTTAAGAACGTTGGATCTGTCCTATTTGGCATTGGACAACGAAGTATTAGATAAGCAATTCCTCAATACCAAAAATCCAGAGCAAGTGGATACCTTATTGTTGAGTCAGAATCTTCTCACAACTGTACCTGCCAATATCATTAGATTCATCAATCTGAATTTCCTCGATATCTCGAACTGTGGCCTTACCAGTTTATCAAATTTTTGGGCGGATTGTCCTTTGACCTGTTTGATTGCGAAACACAATAACCTGACCAATGATGGACTAGCGAAAGATTTTGAAAATCTCGTTAATTTAAGAGAACTCAATCTAAGTGGTAATAGACTCACGGAATTTCCTAATCAAATTTTTGATCTATCTGGATTAAAGTATCTTTATTTGGGTGGTAATCGTATCAGCGAAATTACCAAGGACATCTGGAAACTGCAAGGGTAATTGCTCATTTTAACGAATTTTAATAATGTTTAAATTTTAAATAAAAATAAAATTTGTTAATTTAATTATTAGCAAATTAATAATCGGCGATTAAAAACTTAAATGTGAAGAGCATGAAAATTTGAAAGCTGTAATTAAATATCTTGGTATGTAATATGTGGTAATGTAAAGAATTATGCGAGTTATATTATATAATAATATTTTGATACTATTAATTTAAATAATTATTTGCGAGTATAATATATCCCGTATTGTTTTATATATTAAAAAATTGAATAATTAGTCGACTTTGCCTAAAACATTATTAAGAAATAATATTCTGATTTGTCAAAGATTGCGAGTTTTGTCGATGGGAAACAACAGATTGACAGAAGTACCGTGCACTCTTGGTCAACTAAAGACCCTACAGGCTCTCGTACTTTGTGATAACATGCTAGAGAGTCTGCCAAGCTCAATAGCCAATTTAACGAACTTGAAGACTCTATCGCTTCACAAAAACAGATTACGGACATTGCCTACTGAAATAATAACGTTAAAATGTCTCACAGAGGTGGGTTACGAATAATTTACTAAATCATCTTATATTACTTAATCATCTTATATTTTATACTTTTTGTGTATGTGTATGTATATATGTATGTATGTGTGTGTGTGTGTGTGCGTGTGTGTGTGTGTATATGTATGTATGTATGTATGTATGTATGTATGTATGTATGTATGTATGTATGTATGTATGTATGTATGTATGTATGTATGTATGTATGTATGTATGTATGTATGTATGTATGTATGTATGTATGTATGTATGTATGTATGTATGTATGTATGTATGTATGTATGTATGTATGTATGTATGTATGTATGTATGTATGTATGTATGTATGTATGTATGTATGTATGTATGTATGTATGTATGTATGTATGTATGTATGTATGTATGTATGTATGTATGTATGTATGTATGTATGTATGTATGTATGTATGTATGTATGTATGTATGTATGTATGTATGTATGTATGTATGTATGTATGTATGTATGTATGTATGTATGTATGTATGTATGTATGTATGTATGTATGTATGTATGTATGTATGTATGTATGTATGTATGTATGTATGTATGTATGTATGTATGTATGTATGTATGTATGTATGTATGTATGTATGTATGTATGTATGTATGTATGTATGTATGTATGTATGTATGTATGTATGTATGTATGTATGTATGTATGTATGTATGTATGTATGTATGTATGTATGTATGTATGTATGTATGTATGTATGTATGTATGTATGTATGTATGTATGTATGTATGTATGTATGTATGTATGTATGTATGTATGTATGTATGTATGTATGTATGTATGTATGTATGTATGTATGTATGTATGTATGTATGTATGTATGTATGTATGTATGTATGTATGTATGTATGTATGTATGTATGTATGTATGTATGTATGTATGTATGTATGTATGTATGTATGTATGTATGTATGTATGTATGTATGTATGTATGTATGTATGTATGTATGTACATACATATACATTTAAAGTATCGAGGTAAATTTAGTTTAACGATTTTTATTATAATGAATTAATTCGTTTAATATAATTGGTTTCATAAATTTGATTTCTTTACTGCACTCTCTGTTTATTTAAATGTTTTTACTATGCAATCTTTACATATAATTTATAATTTTTGTAACCTATGACTCTTAGTGGCCCTGTATAGATTGTTTATTTTTATTTGTTGTAACTGACTTTTACTAATTTAAAGTTTGTTCTGTGGAAAAAAATTTTATTCGTTTTTCGCAGTTGTCTTTACGAGATAATCCGTTGGTGGTGAGATTCGTATCTGATATGACACACAATCCACCATCGTTGTTGGAGCTAGCAGCGCGTATCATTAAATCCAGTGATATTCGCTACGATAATGAAAGTATACCGCACAATCTAGTACAGTACCTCAATAGTGCCCACAGTTGTGTCAATCCTAAATGCAAAGGTCAGTGTTTTGATTAACAATAATAATTTAGACGTAATAAATGGTAATAAATCATTGCCTTGGCCAAATAATAATCGGATTCACATCAAATGTGAGAGGAGAGAAACGTAAACGATGTGAAAGAAAAACTTTTTGGCATTTGTAACTATAATTATTGTATATTACTATAACTATGATTATGATTACTATAGTATTAGTAATAATAACTATACATATGTATAATTCTATCGACCAATATGTATAGTTGATAATCGAAAATGATTATAATTATAATTATTATGACTGTAATTATAGTCATTTTTGGTTTGCCAACTATATATAATATATATATTGGCATTGAACTGTACACATAGTTATACTATAATAATCATAATCATAATTATAGTAATATATTACAATTATAGTTACAAATACCAAAAAGTTTTAATCTCAGTGTAAAATTGTGCAGCAATAAAATTTAGAATAATTCAAAATAACAAAGCGTTCTTTTGGATCAAATCTCATAACAAGATTAACTTTTACTTTTCTGCGCAGGTGTTTTCTTTAATAATCGCGTGGAACACATTAAATTTGTCGATTTCTGTGGCAAATATCGCTTACCATTGTTGCAATACTTATGTAGTAGTAAGTGCATCGAACCACGCGACAACCATGAGGAACCCGTCAGTGGTGCCATGATTAGAAAAGTTCTTCTCGGCTAGTGAAATTTTAAAAATATATTTTTGTAATAGGAGATAAGATTACATTCTAAAGATCTCGAAAATTATTTCACTATAATTATTTTCACTTCAAGGAAGATATTTTCCATTTTCTATAAGAATTTGCTCTTGATCAATGATATAAAATTTAAAAATGTTCATGTTTATATGGAAATAATTATATATCGGAATAATTATATTCTATACAAGAGTAATAAATTCTAGAATAAGTGGAGAAAACTGAGGAATGAAAGTTATAACACGTAAATGTATAGATATTACGACATATTTTATATCGAATCTGTGTATTTTTCTTCTTTTTGGTATTAAAAGTATAATACAATAACTACTATTAAATATAATTTTGTAAAATATAATAAGTATTTAACTACAATATAAATATTTTCTGTTGACTCTTTAGTATAACTTCGAAGACAGCAAAACAGAATAAAAGTTTTTTTCAAAATCAATTTGAAATATAAATCCTATATTTCAAACCCTTTATTTAAAATCCTTCTTTTTCATTTTAAAACAATTTTTTTGTAAACTGGAATTATGCTACTTTCATATTACACATTTATCACATAATCATGTGACTATATGTATAGAATGAGAAAACGAGTAAAAGCTAGAGCATGTGATTCATTTTGCATATTGAGTTATAGGAAAATAGAATCAAAATTGAGAGAATATTTTAAAGTAGAGAATAAATAAATCTAATTGTTGGAACGATCCTTTCCATTTCAAGATCGACATATTCTCATTCAAGTATTTTAAGTTTATTAAATCGCATATCTTTTATTTATTCGCTTATATATTTAGTAATATTAGAAAGTAAATTTTGGTATACAGAAAAAGATTGAGACAGCAATTAACGTTATTATTGTTAATAGTTTATTGTTAAATAAACCACAAAATATACAATAATAATATTATTTATATATAGAGTGATTCCGCGTGATTAACATCGGGGCGGTATCGCGCGATTTCTTTTTCGCTTAAACACATTCAGAATAGTTATACTACAAGGTATTCATCGTCATTGCGACTAAGACGTTTTTTTGCGTCATTATTCATAAAACTAAAAATAACATTCAAGAGAAAGAACGCAGAGGAGGAGTAGCGAAATAAGAATGGTAGGTAAGTGTGTGTATTTATAATTTTATATATATATGTATAATATATATACTTATGTATATATATATATATATATAATTGTGTAAACATAGCAATCATGTAATAAGAGTTTTACTACTTTTTTCACTTTTTGCTCACCGCTTACAGTACAGTGTGTAGTTATATATAATTAATTACCTATACATACATATACATATTCATATATATATGCGCTTTATCTATTATATATTACATACATATATATGTATGTACATGCTTCTTTTTTTCGCTCTCTCTCTCTCTCTCTCTCTCTCTCTCTCTCTCTATATATATATATATATATATATATATATATATATATATTAACAATTTCTCCCTAATATCGTACATTCGTGTTTTAAATGTTAAGGACTCACTGCGCTTTCGATTGTGGGTGTTACCTTGGTTTATCATTATCCGCCGTTCCTTATATCATTCGGGAAAATCATAATCCTGTTCCAACTGGGGCGCGATGTGATCTCCATCAACCATTTTCTATTCACCGTCCACCACTTGCTGCTCCTGAGTCTCCAGCTCCTTTGTTTCCTTGGCATCTTTGTCCTCGTCTAAAATGCGATATTGAGGAGTGTAAAAGAGGTATAGGGTTATAAAAAAAAGAGGCGTTATTAGAAGATTCTTTTTGTATAATGTATTTCTTCTTTATGTTACGTAACTAAGTGATTATGCAGTTTGCTTCAAAATGTTAACATGCAATAATTTCTTTCTTCATCCTATTATTCTTAATTAATCCAAAAATAGAAATATTAAAACAAGAGTAGAAATATATAGAAAATATATAAAAGAAATTAAATGGTTTAAAAATAATTATAAAACTAAATAGAAAAATTTACATTATTCTATTATTTTAAAGTTAGATTATACAATAAACAAAATCTTTTTATACAAAATATCTTTTATCTAAGATCGTTCTTTTTTACATTTCTATCAAAAAAAGAAAAATAATTTGAAGAGATTGACAATTTTTTTTGAAGGTTCTATAATATTTGTATTGAATAAGAGAATAATTGCGTATTAAATGAAACGTATTTACTAATGACTACAGTGAGATATTGATTGCTCTGTCATTAGGTCAAATCGGTTAGAACTTATAACGTCATCAAGGATGTTGCGATGTGATAATGAAACGGATATAATTTCTATACAGGGTATCCAAGAATTCATGAAAAATCCATTTTGTAGTCTATTGAAAATAAAAGCATTATTGCGTAAGTATTTTAAGAATGTAAATAAATTGTAAGTATTCGTACAATTTTAAAATAGAGAATATTATTTTTAATTAATTCTCTAAGGATATTAATAAAACATGAATTTTTTCAATACAACTTAGATATTACAGATATTAGTATATAAATGATAAAACATTGACGTGCGATTTAAATTGGATTTCAATAAAAATTTTAATTTAGTTATTAAAACATAGAACATTAAAATTTAATAAGTTACAGGAAAATGCAAAAAATATTAGAAAACCCTGTATAAAAATTATGATTAATTTGATAGCTTTAATTTATATACACAGTATAACAGACAATAGAAAAAAATTGTGAAACTTCAGCTAATATTTTAATTTTCAAACTTAATAAATTTTTAATTGGAAAAATAATTTTTCTATTATATAACAGAAAATCAGAAGAATTATATATCCAGATAGCAAAATTCTTGTTGTATCTGAAAATGAGTTCAGAATTGATGACATATCACCGAATTCTTTTTGAACTCTCTGTGCTATCTGGGTAGTTATAATTATAAATTTTTTTAAATTAAAAATTCAAAGCTTTTTTTATCCTCATAAACTTTTTTGCACACTTCTGAAGAGGATGTCCAATAACTAAAATTTTTTGAACAAATGTTGAAATCAGATCAGACTGGATAAAAAAAAATTAAGATTGTTCTTAACGTAATCACTCACATCTTCATATCAAACATTCCACAACAGTGTATAAATTCATGTTTACATGAACTTTAATAAACGGATAATAAATGAGATATAAAATGTCGTGGAAAAAATGGACGAATTAAAATGGAATTAGAAAGAAAAATTATTCGTATGGAGTTCATAAGATATATTCGTGAAATTTTGAAAAATTAAAGTAAACATTAAATTAAATTAATGCATTTAATTTAATCAAAAACAAAATATGGAATAAAAATGGATATTTTTAATTCTTTCTATAACATATATTTTTTTTAATGTTTGCTTTTTTTCAATTTAGACAAAAAATTAAAATATTAAAAAATTAAAAATTATTAAAAATCTTATTTTAATAAAAAATTAAAACATACATATACTTATAAAGTCAACATTCAAATTAATACACAACAATAAAGAGATACCAGAATATCGTATACATGTGTAAGTCCCTGGCGGAAAAATTTTTATAAAAACTACATAGATCGAAACAAGATCTTAGAAATCCTTAATTTTTCAAAGATATTCTTAGGAGAACGTAGAGTAATGTTGTTTGTTTGAACAAGAAATTCTGTATTATGCTTTTATAGAATCTTTTTTTATATTTATCTTATATCATAAAACGAACAATACTACTCTACATTTTACTACGAAAAAGTCAGAGTTTCTAAAAACCTGTCTACGCAGTTTTTTTTTAATTTTTTCCGCCAGGGGTACATTAAAAGATAATTAAACTTTTCAAATTTAGATTTATTTTAATTAATCTGTTGGTTGTGCTTAAAATTACTTAATTTATTTTCAACAATTCCCTCTTTCTCATCCATTTTTATTCGTGTCCAATTTATGAATCCATTAAAGACCATAGTGCTGTTACATTAAGAATTTAGTTAAAGACTGTTTTTATAACATAATATTTCATTACAATTGCACTCACTTTTTATGTCACAATATTTTGAACAATTTACCATCATATATCAAACATTTTCGTACATTTGAAAACGAGATATTAAAAATAATTGATACGAGAACGTCATTTGTTACTAAATTTATTTCATTCGCAATAAAATTTGTATCTTAAAAATAATATTGGTCGTTAATGGATTAACGTAATATACACATTACATTAAGTTCTTACACGATATGTCATTTTAGGAAAATAGAAGTTAAGAAAGATTGGTCATTATCGATATATCATAATTACATTATTTAGCGTTCTTTTATCTTATGCAGATATACATACAACACATTATACGATACAGAATAATATTACATATACGTTGGCAATACTCAAGTATAAAATATATTTTACAATATATTATATTAGTGCAAAAGTATTCACCAAATAAAATTTAGAACGAAATAACAGTTTTAAGAACAATACTCTTATTAATTATAATATAATCATATATTGTAAACTTTAATGTTTTATCCTTTTTCACATATTTAAAAATTTTGAATTTAAACTTTGAACTCGTAACTTAATCTTTTGCACTAATTTAATACTCATAAACACACGCGCGCAAACACACACACATACATATATATTTTGCATATTAAATTAATTTATTGTTTATCCCTTTACATATTTTATTTTTGTTACATATTTTATCCGTTACATTTTGTAAAGTATACTGATGCTAGGATAAAAAGAAAACTTAAGGAATAAGTCTATTATTATAAAATGAGAAGAATATATTATTTAAGATTCTTATTTCCTCTCTCAATGCAATTATATAATATTAATTTATAACATAAAAAATGAAAAATTACATAAATTTTTCCTTGTATTGTATATCGAGATAAATTAGTTCTTTCACAAATTATTCCTTATTGTTTGATAGATTTGCGTGAATAAATAGTATGCGTGAATAAAAAATATAACAATTATCTTTTCTTGAATTATTAAATAGCTGTAAATCTTGATTAATTATCGTAAAATTCCTTTTCACTGGAAACTTATTGAAAATAATATTTACAATTTGTGAATTATACTTTACTGGAACTGAATGGAACAAGGAATTTTTCGAATACATCTTATAAGTATAATTCACAAATTGCATATATTATTTTCAATTAATCAAGATTTATAGCTATTTAATAATTTAAGAAAAAATAATTGATATATTTTTAATAGTACTTATTCATGCAAATTTATCAAACAATAAGGAATAATTTGTAAAAGAACTAATTTATCTCGATGTACAATACAAGGAAAAATTTATGTAATTTTTCATTTTTAATAAATCAATATTACATAATTGCAATGAGAAAGGAAACTAGAACCTTAAATAATATATTCTTCTCATTTTATAATAAACTTATTCGTTAAGTTTCTTTTTATCTTAACATCAGTGTTCACACTTTACAAGATGATGAATGAAATACAATTGTAAAGAGATAAACAATAAATATTTGATAATAAACATTTGTTACATGTCTATTACATAACATACAAAAGACCTATTTATTTTAATGTGTAATATTACAAAGTCAACATAATTTTTTATTGTTATCATCACAATTCAATACGAAGAAATAAAAATCTAAAAGGCAAATTTTTCTCTAATATTTCTTTTTCGCACTCTTCCTTTACAACACTGACGCGTTTTTATTTACCACTACCATTAAAATATTAATTAATTTGCACGTGTGTGTGTGTGTATATTTAGATTAATTGAAAGATTCGTTCATTATTTCTTCTCTATATGGCTCCTTATATTAATAAACAAGAAAACAAAATGAATGAACGCTTCGATCGATATTTGATATTTATATGGAATTTTAATATTTTACACATTTTTCTTTCAGATCGACAATCACATCAAAAAAGATTTGTGATCATCTAATATCTTATAAAATATTATATTAGATAATACATTAGATATAAAATAATATATTACAAAATATAAAACACAAAATCTCCCTTTCCCGTTTGTCTGAATGTATTAGGTCATTTAAAAAGTATCCGCGGTTTTTTGTTCAATTTTTGAATGAACAAAAACAGCGGATACTTTTTAAATGACCCAATACCTTTCCCGCTGTGCTACTTGGATAAGCTTTTCACAGATGATAAAGAAAAGACGCGCTGAGACAAAACGTGAAAGGAATTAATTAAAACAAAAAAATCGTTGAATTTATTTATTAATAATAATAATGATAAATAATTAACAACATATCTATGTCCGAAGAAACGATATTCGATTTTTATTAAAATTTCTTTTACAAGAATAAATTTCTGATTGATTGCTTTTTCAGTATTTCTCTCAGTAGTTTTAAAACTCATTCGAAAGAAATGGAGAGTCTATTTGTATCAATTGCTCTGTTATGTACTTTATTTAAAAACAGATATTATATATATCTAGTTTCCGAAGAGAAGTACAAAAAATGATTGATGAAAGATGCAACTAAAACAAAGAGACTTTGAGATAAATACCGGTGTAATTTTGTCCAATTTAAATTTCAATTATTTAAATATCTTTTATGTAATATTTCGTACTACGTATCAATGATAATATGAAGAATTCGAGCCTTTACATCGAATCAACCATCTCTTTTAGTAAGGATGTATAAACTATTCAAAACGAATATTGGAAAATAATTATATACACACACACTATATTAGGTGTAGTAAAAAGAAATCCATTATTTTTCCAATAGATGGCTTTAGTAATCTGTATCACGCGTAGACGAGATACAGATTACTAAAGCCATCTATTGCAAAAATAATGGATTTCTTTTTACTACATCTAATATATTTAAATATAACTATAATTAGAAAATGATTTAATATTTTTAAAATTGCTTCTGATATCTCTAAATTGGTATCTCTATTTAATTTATTTTTAGAATGTATTTATATATTTTACGCAATATTTTAATTTTCAAAACTTTCATAACTTTTATAATGTTATTTGTTTCTAATTGTATAAAATTGTAATTCAAATTTGAACACAGCGAAAACGTGAATTTCAGTTTTCTATCTCGTTTGCAACTTTTTATATAAAAAACATATTTTCCTTTTTTCAAAACCGGAAAATACGTTCCGAAGAACGAATTCTTTAATTAAAATTAAAAAAAAGAGTTGATGTTTAAAAAAAGGATGAAGTACTAATAAAAAAGAAAGATGAAAGAATTAATGACTAAAAAATTTAATTTTAATATATATACAACATCGATAAAACTCTAATTTTTGAACATTAACATCTAATTCTTATATATCATTAACCTTTTCTTCATATCTTTTTTTACTTCGTTCCGTTTACCTTTGGTTTCTTCTCTTGGAAGAAGAACCGAACTCAAATATTATCTTTTGTAACGCAATAATATACTGTACATATTAAAATAAAATAACTAAACTGTCTCGGAACGCGATGAATATCAATTTATTTTTCAATTTTTAGATTTAGAAAATCATGTTATTAATTTTATTTATATTATTAATTTTCTGCAGAAATTATACATTTTGTTAAAAATCACTAATAAATAATTTGATTTTTGTATCTCGTAACAGTTAATATATTGAAAAATTGTTGGCAATAATAACTCAACAATAAATATACCTTCTAAATTATGTATAAAGATCATTTGTCTTTATTATTTTATATAATATATAGTACGTGCTACAAACCTTTCCATAATTCTTGCAATATGAGAAGCGCGTATCTTCTTAATCTAAGAGTGTTCGTTCTTATCACCCGTCCCTTCATAAAAAAAACTTGAATTTTCTGTTTCCCACGTAACTGATTCCTGGGACATGTATAACGCACAAAAAGCTTTTTTTATTATCGAAGGATTTTTATTAACATGTCAAAAAGTCCATTCACCATGATGATGTGTCATCGACTTAAAAGTATTACAAATCGCTCCATTGAGTCGATCAGAAGTCATCTAGATTAAAAAAAAAAAAGAGAAAAGAATTTGAAAAGCCGAAAAACCGAGAAAAATCATAGTATAGCGACAGTATTTACGGATAACAATTTTAAGAGTTGAGGCTGATATAGGCTAATTAATATTTGTCTTTTTACTAAATGCTCCGGCAAGAAACATGAATTTGTTAGCTAGCATTCTCTTCAACTATGACACCGTGTTTAGTCTGCGGCAAGTCGACCAATTTTTTTTTATCCGAGACATTTTTGTACATATATTGAAACATATTTCAAGTATCTCTCTTTATCAGTAGTTATTAACGGAAAGAATCCATTAAAAATTTGAACACAAAATATAGAGTATCCCTTCCATGATCATTTGTCTACAAGATATCAGTCGAGATGATTTGCGAACATTAATTACTATTGATACTATCGCTCGATAACCATATTCATTGTTATATTGTTCTGTACTATACTGATGTCTACGGTTTGACTGAAATCTTGAAGAAATACAGTCCGGCTTAATGAAACTCATGTTACGAATCGAGAATGTTATAGTCCATTTCCAATTTTTACTTTCCTTCTCTCAAGCTAAACTTTGCAATAACGCTATATATAATTTGAAACCGGTATAATTTCGACGAGTACAATTTTCCGTAAGAAAAAATTTTAAGAAAATTACCATTTCATGTATTCACGAATATAAATAATCATTTAAGTTTAAATGTTTAATTATATCGGTTTCTGTTCTTTCTTCTCATTCGTTAAAATAATATTAGATGCTAAATTACGTAATTATTTTGAATTTTCTTTCAACTAGTGTCAAGTTTAGCAATTATCAGTTGTTAGAGAAGGAACGATATATATACACACACTCACATATATATATGTATATATAGATGTCCATAGCACGATGATCTTACGTCATCGATGTTTTTCCCAATTGATTTTGCAATTAATAAATTACTAGACATTTGATTACAGATTGTTTTAGTTTGTCTTCAACTCGAATCATGTTTAGCAATTGTTGATTAAAGAGGAACCAATATATATGTACATTTAGTATGTACATTTAAGTCAATTCAGCAATAAAGTAATTTGTTCTTGTTGCCAAATTACTTTAACAGTATGATGGTCCTCTTTCAACAAGCATCTGTACTTTTTCAAGTTAATGTTGTAGATCGAACTCTGTCTAGAACCGCCTAGACATAATTAAATATGGTTACAGTCGAATATCTGTATAATCAACTCCGGTGACATACCGGTCACACTGTGAATCAAATATTTTTTAAAGATAATTTTTTCCCGCATAATTTGCTATATAATTATTATACAATGAAAAAGCAGGTAAGAGCATACATTTTTATTCAATATGTCTGGTAATTACCCTGAGTGGCGCATCCCTCATAGACAAGTAAAGTCATCCTATGATTTGTACAATGAGTATAAATATTCTTTTATAAAGCTCTCAATAATTAATTACTGGAATTGAGTAATTAATAATACGAATAATTAATTAAAGAATTAATTATTCGCAAATCAGTATGCAATTCGGCAAGAAACAGTCGAAGACAATGTCACGCGATAATTGTGCAACGAGATATGGGAAGGAACGCGCATCTACCAACAATAAATAATACAACACTGATATCTTTTGTTATGCTCGGATGCACACTCATTCACAAATCTCTTTATTAATGTCTCATTAATTATTGAGTCATTACTCGAAAAATGTTAAAACTTTTATTCAGTTTAATTTCTCCTATTTGCCCGCGAAAGATGGCACATTAATTACCAGATATTCTGTATACTATTGAAAAATCCGACTGAAGGAAAAATACATAAAATGCTTTTCTTTTAATCTTAACGAGTTCACAGGCATTCGACTGTATTTTAACTCAATTAGGGTCGTGTATTTAACCGTTATCAGTTAATTAACACATTGACTGCCATGTCATTTATATATAAATGACATTCAATTTCAGAAACAAGTTCTAGGAAACCAAATATATTTTCTTTATCTCACTTTCTTTATCATAGAATATCATTGCACAACAGAGCTTATGAAAATTTGCCGTCGTATTTGAATAGTAGAAACAAGAGTGTCATTTGCATATAAATGATGCATATAATATATAATATAGCAGTCATTGTGTTAAAGAATTTTATTTTTTATATATACATAAGGTATAATTAAGCATTCGCTGTCAAATTGCGTCGTTCTAGTCTACAAAAAACAACATAGCATCCTTCAACTAGCATTCACAATCACTTCAAGTCGATATTTTTGTCGAGCTTCGATTCCGCAATGTCTTAAAATATAAAATGATGGCGACGCAAACGACATTACTATAGACGCATTAGATTATACATCCTCTTAGTTTACCTTTAATTAGACGCATTCAGCGGTATTTAAAGTTAAAGAGAAACAAGTTCGTACACGTATATGTATATACATTAAATTCGATTCGAAAACAACGAAGCGAAATTAAGACTCCCAGTAACAATATCGGTTTATGTCAAAAATAAAGAATAGCATAAATTTCTTTTTTGCATGCACATTGAATTAATTTCTTCTTTCCACATATGACAATTCGCAGTTGACAGAATAAATTCGCAAACAGTTTCGAACTTTCTCCTTTGTAGATATATTAATATTGTATGATTTATACATGTCCCATATATGAATTTTGTGACAGATCTAGTTTCACAGGTATTTCTCTAGAATTTTCGGCATGTTTCGTAAATTTATTCTATCAAATACATATTGTAACATATGAAAAACATAATCTATCTTAACGTGTAAAATCTGTTGATACTATACGCCTACACAGAGGCTCCAAACTCCCTTTGCAAAGAGAAAATAAGAATTTCAGAAAATATGAATTTCAACGCCGCCTGATTCCACCATTCAAAAACAGCGAACTAAAATAGTTCATTTAACGAGAAACGAGATGTGACGTATATTGGAATCTACGAATGTAATAAATAAAAATTGTGCATTCTCTATCTAGCCACAATGTTAGAGAAAGAGAGTAATATTTTTCGATGTCTTCGTTGACTTTATGTCAGTTTAGACGCAATCTCACAACATCCTTTTATTTTAGATAAAGAAGAAGAAGATATAAGCAAAGCTTCCTTTTTTACAAATTGTGTATACAATACTTAAACAGAATGCGCAATTTATACTTGTTACATTTATGTGAAAGCTATACACGTATCTATATACATACATACATACATACATACATATATATATATATATATATTATATATACACATACGCACTTCTATTTCTATATATTTCATGCAATTATAAAATGAATATAATTTGCTCCTTTTTGTCTTGTTATTAATAATTATTATTTATATTATTTTTTTCAGAAACATCTTTATGAATCTGAGAAATTCGTCTATTTATATATCTGTTCCGTTAAGAATAGCAATTTTATCTTTAAATAAATAAAGAATAGATGCAAAATAAATCTTGAAATAGAAGAAACTTGACTATCTAATTTACAGAAATTGGTCAATCAACCACTATTGGCAATAAAAAAGCCAGTGACGAAGAAATTAATTGACGTCGCCTTGTCCTCTAAAAATTATGAATTCATCAAACTTCCGTTTTTGTCAAAATAAAGAGAGTTAGGATCCTCTGGTCCTACTTATAGAGGTATCTACGAAGATGAACTAAGAGCCTTAATTTCACTGAATCGCATCGCAGTACTACACTACTTCTCGCTAGAGAGAAGGTGAAAACCTTATATCTATTTACTCCGCAATGCGGTATATCGCATTTACAACGTGGACATCCTCGTCAGAAGATGGTTACTTCGTCATGCCATCGTAACAACGTCATAACCCAACTCTTTAATAACGTTAAAAAGGAAAAGAAAAATAGAAGATAGAATAAAGCGGTTCAAGCCATGTTCGATTGGCTGGGGTCAGTGTTTTGCGTGTTGGTAGCGGTGGTATTAGTGGTGGTGTTGGGATTGTTGGCGCTATTATCACTAGAATTACCGCTAGCACTGGCAGCGGCGCCTGTGGCGTCCGACTGGCCACCTCCGCCTCCGCCGCCCCCGCCGGGATTCCCCTCTGTACCGGTGGTGGCGGCGGCCGATTGCATGTATTTGGGTATCAGTATGCTGTTGAGAATCGACTGAATTCGCAGCTCATGCTCGGTGAAATTGAAAAGCGGCGGTAATTCACGGCCGCTTGGTAACCGCGTGCCTTGTTCGCGTAATTCATTGAAGAATGAATGCGCACATGCTTGCAATGGTGTCATGCGCAACGACGGTGTATACTCCAAGAGTCGTGCCACTAGATCCATCGCTTCCGGTGGAGTGCGCGCCCTGAACACCTGCAATTATCATCAAACTCATGACAAAAAGCTATATTCTCAACTCTTTCTCTTTCATTACTAAATGTACTAATAAATCTTCCCTGGATAATATGAAAAATTACTGTATTTTGTACATATTCGTTGGAATTTTTGGAGATAGAAATGTCAGTCTTCATTTAAAGAACTGACTTAGAATAAAAATTCTGACCTTCATTTGTAGCACACTTATTTATAATAATGGTGCTTAATGAATGTAAGCACCATTAGTAAAGTAATGAATGTTTTGCAAGTTTAATTAATTCTAGTAGCATTATATGATTAATTTAATTGATAAAATCAACATATATATCGAGTTTTTGTGAGAAATACTTTTAGTATTTCTTCGATCTCTTAAAGTACAAAAGATATAAAAATAGTGTGTAAAAAATAGATATCTTAATAAATAAAATTATATTAGGTGTTGGAATTAATTCGTAGCGTTTTACAAGTGATGGGAAGTACTTTCATTAATGTATTTTTTAATGCTCATGTGAAATAAATAACATTCTTTCATTAAAAACGCTACGAATTAATTCCAACACCTAATAAATAAAATAAGAAAGTTTATCAGCAGTGGTCAATTATATGTGCGGTATATTATAGACTTACATTCTTCAAATAGACTATGCATTCTTACGCAACGACAACGTTGAAGGACAGATGTATAAAATTAGATATTTCTTCCATAATGCATATTATATTGTGTTATACATTTGTATTTCTAAGATAAGAATATTATAAATATGTAAGAATGAGACTAACTTCCGTTATGCTACTATAAAATTTATTTGCTTCTTCACCGTTGATCAACTAGCTGTACCAAAAGAGCAATAAAAATACGGATCAAATTTTATTTTCATTTTAATAATTTTATTTTCAAAATATTTAACGCGCGCGCGCGTTGTAGAATTGTTGAAGATTGCACAAATTAATAGCAAGAAGTTAGTGACATGTAAATTGTCAGTTTTAATTTTCAGTTTTAAATCTCAGTAGGTGTCGTAAATTTTGTAGGTATCGTAATTTTTTTTACACTATAAAATCTACAAAATTCTCTTTAAGAAAATTAAACATTGATTCTAAGCACTACTATCTGCATGGTAGACATGAAAAGTGATATGTTATTGAAAGATTCATAATGAGATGATTTTAGTTATGTCACTTTGTATGTATAAAAAATTTCAGTTCTTACATTTCATTTTATGGCGTCCAACCCTAGGACTATACCTGGATTTGATCCGGCGAAAATTTCTATTTGCTGCTATTCTTAGAAATTTTTTCTTTAAATATTTACATTTAACAATTTAGTTAACAAACTTTAAATTTAATTTTATTTATAATCTTATTTCATGATATCTGATATTTTAATATAAACAAATTTATTGAAAAATATATTTTGTATCAGAATTGCGTCCAAAAATAAGATTAAAAGATTAATAGCGTTTTTTATTAACAAAACTAGTGCGCACACAATGCACTTAAAGCTGTTGTACTATTCTAATTTAAATATAGAAGTAAGAGATATCTCAATTGATAAAATGCCCAATTCGTTACTATATTTTTATTGAACGTACATCTTCATGTCGATTTGTGCACAACGGTTTTAAAGTACACTGAATGTGCACTAATTTTGCCAAAAAACTCTATAAATCTGATAAATTCAGTAATACATGTACAAAAATGTCATGTGTAGTCCTAGGGTTAAGAAACTTGTATGATACCTGCTGAGAACTGAAAGTAAGATAATGATACTTTGTATCGATAATGAATAAAGATAACATTGATATTGATCATTAATATTAACACTAAAAATTTATCGATCTAAAATTTTCCATCATAAAACATATTTTATACTCATCCGTAATTTGCACAATTTAGAGCAATGTATCCCAAATATCCAATAAAAACAAAGAAAAATGTATATAATCTGGAAATCTACACATGTACTTACACATATGCAACTCCTTATGTATTTTGTCTTTTTGTATATATATGTTTGTGCGTGCGTGTGTATATATGTGTATATACATACATATAGCAATACAATAATGAATTAAATACGAATATGTACATTTAAAATGAACACAGACTTCAAGCTCTAAGTCTTTGCGCAACAGACACGAAAGACCACAATATGTTACTCATTCTTTCAAGTTTGAAATCAAATTCAAATACCACCAGAATATCAGAGTAAGTGATACTCTCGATTATTTTAAGTCGCCATAACAAATGTAAAATGTAAGAAGTCGAATATAAAAAATTATTAGTGTCGTTAACAGATGTGACTAGGCAATGAGGAGTTACATGAAGAAGATAACTGATTGTAAAGGAAATCTTGAAGACTATTCTTTTCTTTATTTTCCTTTTCTTTTAAGTAATGACTAAATAAGATTGGGAATAACTCTGCACGCTCGTTCAGATATCGAAGTTTAGATGTTATTTTGAATGTTAGTACAACGGGCCAAGATAGAGAAAGTTTGTGCTAGCCATATTGAACAACACTTGTTGCAAGTCGAATCACTTACTCTAATCTTCTGGTGCTCCGTGGAACACATAGATGTTTCACTCATTCGTTGAAGCATATACTGCAAATCATGAGACATGTATTGATGAATGGCAATGGCCGATCGAGGCGCTATTGTTATTGCCATCGATCTTATTTTAAATATGAAAAAATAATCTCTTCCTACGAAAATGCATGTAAAACCTCATAAAACGTTACATCAAATTCGATTCTACTTTCTCCTTTAATTTTAAAAGTTAATTGGAAAGCCTTACTTTTTATTTTGTTATTATCCTGTCTGAAAAATCTATATTTTTTCACATTTCTGTTTTAAAATATTTTATATGTTTCAAAGATAAAAAATATTCTATATTATTTGTTTTATTAAAATTATGAATTTAAAACAAAAATGAGCTTTTCAATTACTTATAATGAATCACAAAGTTAATAGACATGTGTGAAACAAAACGAAACAATCACATGATGAAGAAATATATGAAATATTTCGCTGGATATACAGGTATAAATATGTATTAATAACAATTTGTGTTTAACAAGTTATACAAGTTATACTAATATAACAAGTTATATTAGTTATAATAATAGACTCTACCTTTTGCCAGGGATGTGATTTAATTTGTGGAAATTTGAATTCGGTGTAGTTGGGATTCATCTCACGTATCTGATCGCGCGTAGGCGTACCAAGGACTTTGATAATCTCTACCAGTTGATCGACACCGCTATCACCGGGAAATATTGGTTGACCTAACAGTAGTTCTGCTAGCACACAACCTGCACTCCAAACATCTATCAAGGAAATGAGAAAAATGTTACATTAAAAGAAACATTACAACAAAATAAAATATAATAAAAGAAGCACGAAAATGAATTAATGTATTTTTATTAAATCTTGCTATCAATATTTCAACGGTTTTTCTTTAATATCAAAATATTTAGATATATATCAGGGTTAGATAATTTTTATGAACACATATTCCAAATTAGAGGTCAAAAAGAAATAAATAGTAGGTATAAATAGTAGGTCAGCGATAAACTCCTTTCAAATTTATACCTGTTCCCAAAAATGTAGATTAATTAAGAACTTTCTAGTTTTATTGGAAAAAGATAAGAAATAAGTTGAACCGAAATTAAAATTAATTTACATTTGTGGAAACAGACATAAATATGCTATATTAAACAAAGATCGTTATTAAATTTTAATATACCAATTTTTGTAGTGTAGTCAATAGCACCAAAGATGAGTTCAGGTGCGCGATAGTAGCGACTGCAGATATAGGACACATTTGGTTCGCCCTTCACAAGGTGTTTAGCTGAACCAAAATCGCATAGCTTCAAGACACCAGTATCCGGATCTAGCAACAAATTCTGTGGTTTTATATCCCTGTGACAAATACCCAGCGAATGGATGTACGCCAACGAACGGAACAGTTGATACATATACAACTGCAAAAAACAAAGAAAAGATTATTATCTATATATCTGAAAATTTATTATTTATATAACTGATTAAATTTACAAAACACATTTTTTTATTATATCTTTATAAAAATCTTTATAAAATTTTTTTCAAATTTTCTCTACAGTTATTTCTAAGTTTTTGAAACCACTGATTACAAATCTGAGATCAGAATAATAATAAAGTTAAAATGACGGATTTTTAACACCTACAAATCTTGTAAATTAAATTTTCAGATTCATAATTCGTAATCTCAAAAATTCTTAGATATCGAATATTGCATGAAAAGAATGTTTCCTTTTTATGCAATCAGAACTACATATTAAATATAATATCTATGATCTTTTAAAAATTAATTGAAAAAACAGTATTAAATAGGTTTACAAACATAATTTCTGTTTTTGTTATATTACGATTTTAGAAATAACTAAAAATTATAAAACTAATAAAAAATAACTCACTTTGATGAAACTGATTGGTATCGTCTGCTTGCTTTTGCTATAATGTCGAGCGACTTTGTACACAGTTTCGGGTATGTATTCCAGGACTAGATTAAGATAAACCTCGTCCTTCTAAAAAAAAAGAACGAAATAAGAAAATTTCATTGCAACCTTCATTCAACAAGCGAGGGTCTGTTTACAAATATTTGTCGTCTCAAAGGCACACTACTCCAAAACCCAAAACATTGACGACGTACTCGAATGTAGAGTTTCCCGCAATTCGCGCGGACTGGAACTTTAATAATAAATTCTTTCTAATTAATCTAACAGCAAAAAATAATAATTTTGAACTATTTCCACAATCTTTGATCATCTATTCTTTTATAATTTTATCTTCTAGTTTTCAACATTGCACGTTTATTTTTATAAATAGATCAAGAATTAAAAATTATTAGACTGTAATTATGTTATTTATATAATATGTAGAAGTATAATTATTTTATTTATTTATTCACTCTTATACATGAAAATTTTCTTCTTTTCATGTTATTAAGGTCCTGAAATTTACAATAAAATACACTAAAGTCGAATGGGTTTCACCAGAATCTGTGATTAAAATTGTAAAATAATTGTAGCAAATTGTGGGATACCCCGTGGGATCATTTAAGTTATACATTTCATCTTTATTATTTCTCTTGGACACACACATCGATGCCCTGGTGTTATTAACATTTATCACACACGCCTTCAGAAACGTTACGTACTAACAAAACTAGCGAAGCAGCGTAATCTAATCGGACCCAGATCGACATTAAAACAATGACGTTTCGAAGGAATGATACGATTGTGAAGATGTTCCTATGTGGAAGCGATAATTCGCCTAGAGATTTTTTCTCGCCAAAAGGAAGATTCTCGTACAAACTACTACTGGGTGCACTTCAACTTACGTCAACGTGAAAAACCGGATTAGTCGCGGTTAAGATGTTCTATAAAATAACATAACAATATGGCATGCATTAAATGAACATCTTTCGTTTTATTTATAGAAACGTGTCATTTACGTAACAACCCGATTATGATAAAATTGATAATTGCGTGCTAATCAATGGAAGTTGTACCGCCATTTAAATTACATACTGCGTATCATTTTTTCGCAAATTTTAATAGATTGATATAATTATTGAAATATCTCTTAAATAATAGATAGCGAACTCATCTTCACTTAAAATTTAAGGAAGATGGAGATGAGATAGTTACCTTATCACCACTAGAATAAAAGAAATATTTGAGTTTCACAATGTTGCAATGTTCGAGGCGTCGCATAATTTGTAATTCCCTGTTCTGGAAAAAAAATAAAGTTTTATTATGAAAACTTATTAGTACACTCATCGTTCATTAAATAAATGAAATAAACAAGAAAATAAGATATAAAATAAAAAGTAAAACAAAAATAAAATAAAATATCTAGTAAAATCATAAACATATAATAAAAAAAGATAGAATAGAATATAATCAAATCAAATTAAATAAAACACAATGGAAACAAGAACGTAGTTAGTGTAATTATGTAATAATAAGTTGCTTCAATACATTATTTAACAATTATTAACTTATAGCAGTTGTTACTATGTTCTATATACATTTTTATTTATACTTCGTTATATCGATACAACGTATAAATGCTCACCTTAAATCGTTTATCCTGGAGAACCTTCTTGATAGCAACCATCTCTCCCGAATCGCAGAGTTTCGCTTGATATACCACACCAAAGCTGCCGTTGCCTATGACCTTGGTATCGGTGTATGCGACTTCCTGAGGACGATCCGGACCAGCACCAGGAGTCGCTACTACAGTCGTTACCTTGCTGCCATCCTTGCCTGCAGGGTACATTGCACCACCCATAGAAACAAATTTGAAAAAACCACAGTGCAGGAAAAGAAATAGAAACAAAAGTAGGAAACCGAACTTCCTCTAAAAGCAGAAAACGCCCAGAGCCCTCTAGAATCGAGGATAGCTTGCTCCTATTTTGCATAAATCTAAGTAAGCAAAATTGTCTTTACATCAACAATAATTGTCTTAAAACATTTATGACAAAATGCAACATATTGGTTTGCAAAATGTAATTTATTAATATAAAGAACATTAAATACGTATACATTATATTAGAATCAACTATTTTTATATTATTATTTTGTGAAATGTTTCTCTTTTTTAATTTTCTCTCTGAGAGCTTTATATTTCGCAGAAATGTAAAAAAAGATTACGCACAAAGCACACATACATACACACACATATCATTACAAGTCACAAATCTGGAAAGCGTTCTATATAAATTACAACACCCCTCAGATTCATAATCGTCGCTATTTTAACATGTAATTCTTGGACATTGGGCGACCAGAAATAACTTAATCCTTGATTTGTTTTTGCTATACTACTAATAGTTTCGAACCTTGCAACTCGTAAAGTAAATGATCGCGTGGTGCAGATTCAAAGAAATTATCGAAATTTACAATTTACAACTATTCGGCAATTTTATGACCTCCAACATTAATATCGCGAATAGATTCTTTAATGAGAACTCAGGCAAAATAGTCTGTTGACAATTCCTTTCATCATCCAAAAAAAGAATAATAAATGTGTATAGGTTTACATAAAATTGAACGAATATGTACGAGTACATTGAAAAATGTTTTCTATCGTCAGAATTATCAGAAAGGCAATTATTAGAATACGTGTAAAATAACCTTGATAGAATCTGAACAAACGATGTAAATGATTGCAAACAACTGGTTCTGTTACCGTTGCAATGTAAACTCTCTCAAAAGACTCGCACAAATACATATTTTCACAGCAAAATTTTTATCATCAACAATTATCCTAGCTATTAAAGGTATCTATATTTTTCAATTGCGTCATACTTTTCATAATATCTTTCATAATATCTGTTGTTAAAAAACAGGTACTGGGAGTACGTAGGTTATTTTAATAACACATTACAAATGTCATAAGAAAATGTTGACTCATAGACGAGATATCTAAAATAGCTCACACTACATAGATGTGATAAAGTGATCGTGATGTAATTAATGAATATCATATTAAAAGTGTTTATAGAATTATCGTACTTTAATATTATAAATATTTAAAGATATATTGTGCCTACTTAATCAATATAATAAAAAAAGTATAAAACATAGAAGGGCATACATTTTACTCTTTATAAGGTAAAAAAATAGACAGATTTAAGTAAACACGAAACATAAGAAATTCTTTGTAATAAAAAAATCAAATTATTGAAGGTTAATATCACAATAATAATTATAATTATATGTATTGTTGTTATATGTATTTTTATATGTTTTAATATAAAAAAATGTGACAATAGTTGTTACTTAAAACTTAAATCTAATGATTGTATGTATATGATGTAACTTCATCATCATTTTAACAATAGAAAGAGGTTAAATCAATTTTCTATAAAAATTTCTATAAAAATTATATTTAACAGAAAGAATTAGAATATCTTTGATTGAAAATCTTATTAATTGAAAATAAAGAATCACCTTCTTTTGAGCTCGAAGACGAATATGAGGCTTCCGATTTATGAATACATCGAACGATCACTTTCCACGTGGATGATGTCTTGTCTTCTGACATATTAGGTTTATTTTTTATTGCTGTACTCTCTGAACACGGTAAAGTAAGTTGAAGTGAGACAAACGTATATTTCATTTCAACTTATTGCACTGTGCACCAGTTCAGAGATTGCAGCAATAAAAAACAGACCTATTCGCAATATTTTCATCAACTATTATATTTACTGCCAACTAGAGACTGAAGATCGCGAATATATCATTTGTTTTGTATATTTCGTGAAATTAATATTAATTAGATTTTGATATCCAATGCAAAATTTTTTGTAAATAATTAATAAGTCTATTCTTTATCGATGAACTTTTTGAACTCGTGCAAACTAGCGCAATAAGTTGAAAAGAAATATAATTTATTTCACATACTTCAATTTAGGTATTACACCGTGTGCATCAATTTAAGAAGTTCTTCGATAAAAAACAGACTTTATAATAGAATTCACTTATAATTGTGTATGTTAAATTGTAGATATAAGTCATGGAATTTATATATCGTTCATTAATTACGACGAGATATAATAAACGATTTAATAGGAACTCATTCCGAAATGTAGGTTACATCGTACGCGAGGCACATGATTACCATCGATGACAGATACGAAAATCTTGTACCTGTCGCCGATTTATCACGAGAATTGAACAGTGAAGTAAGTTTGAAAAAAATCTTGTCACGTTTCTGCGAAGCACCGCTACATTGGCAAGATACTGAGTGTGTCTCACCGGCTAAATTAAATCATGATGTGTAGGAGATATCCTAGAAGAATATGTTTAGAAAAACTAAATGGATATAAATAATAATGTAAAAATGAAATAATATAGAAAATAACACACACACACACACACACACACACACACACACACACAAAATATAATATAATAATTTAATATAAAAGATAAATCATACAAATATTTTTATTTATTTTATTTTATTTATTAATTTTTCATTGTTTTTAAATGAATTCCATCTCACGTTACTTTATCCTTTCACTTTATAATATATTTTTGTACTTTTTGCCAATATATATCTTTTTATACTTTCCAAGTATAAACCGAAATATAGTAATAAAAAATTATTTTAATTAATAATATTTTGAACGTGTTTCTACTAAAAATTTCGAAAAAATCAGATAGAATCTCAGAATAATTACCGAGGTTCTTGAAAGGGACTAAAAAAAACCAGGTAAACATCGCGCTTATCCATCGTGTGAAGAAAATGGGTCAAGTGACAGTCGAGGCTAGAAAATCCAGCCGACTAGTCAGTTATGTAGCTAGCTAAATCCAGCTTGCGACAAAAAGCGCAATGAAGCGGTGTTGCAGCTGCATCGCGTATGCTGCGGATCCTTTTATCGCGTTACGCGCGCATCGGAGGAGACTTCGACCTTTCCCGTAGTATGCAGCCCCTACCTGTGAAGCAAGAAAGCTTCAGAAAATATCTATATATTTATCTATCGGTCCTCATGGTGGCATTTCGCGCGGCTTAAGGGGGCGTCCCTCGTTATACCGAAGGTTTCTTTGTCGTCAGAGGCAATCGTGCTCGGTTTAACGAAATAGGCTGCGCAGATAATAAAAAAGGGATTAATCGAGGGATTAATCAAGCCAGAGAAAAGCGACAGAATAGAGTTCGAAGCAATCTTTTATGATTAGACCTACTAAATGCGATTTGTATGACATATTCTTTACAATGTTCTATTATCAGTATAACTGTGATTAGTTATCAGATATTGTTATACACAATTATAATTGTATTATAAAATGATTTTAATTTTTGTATAACTTACTTTACATAGTAATTAAATATAGAAAAAAAGAATATTAAAGAAAGTATTAAATTTAAAAAATCATCAGTGTGTGAGTAACTGTTAATTTTAATATAATAGGTAATCGTTTTTATTGCCTACACGAAATATATCAGATTTATTATCACACTTGATTGCATTACTTCGTATGACTACAAAACATATTTATTTGCCATTTACAATTGAGATATTCAGTTTGTTACCGTAACGGAAAGAACTTCCCTCGACGCTTCGCGTAAAGCAATATCGAGGATAACAGATACCCATCGACTTTCCTTTTAACCCTTTCGTCTCTCTCTCTTTTTCCTGCTTTCTCGATCTGTTCTCACTCTCGAATAGATAGAAAAACCACATCACACACGGTAGGTGCGACCAAGAGTAAATACGGCATCGCCAAGAGGCGGTGTAAATGTCAGAGGATCACGCGCTCTCGATACACAAAGCACGTATATACTTGACGACATTTATTAAACGCGTCATCGTAGAAATCGGTCCATCACTCGAAGAAATCAGATCAGCGAGAAATCGTCTTGGAAATTGAATGACACTCGATGAAACGCGTCGATGAGCAGTAGACTTTTTTTTCTCGGAAGAATAAGATGAAGGCGATATCGATTTCTTTTGATGACGTGACAATGTACAAGAAAATTTCATAGAACTATTATTGAAGAAAAAATTGAAGCATTTATAAGTAATATATTAACAAAGAGTTTCTAAAACATATAAATAAGTTCTTTTATTTAAAAAAGAATCTTTAGATATAGAATTTTAATTAAATTTTTTTCAATTATCTGTGCATATGTGTATGTGTACGCGCATATGTAAAATTAACTATTCAATAAATTTCACTTTAATTAATAAATTTAATTGAATTGTGTAATAATTATACAAGATTAAAAAAAGAGCTCGGCTCACTTAAATAGCAAGTAATAAATGTTTAATCAGTAATCAACATAGCTCGAAAAATGAATTATTTAAAAAATAAAATATATATTTGGTTTTAATAATATAGATTTATTTACATTTTTGCAATAAAATTAAAACATCTTTTGTAGAAATCAATCTCATTTTACATAAAAATATCGTGAAAAATAAACGAGATTTTATTTTTTGTAATATATTTTGAATACAAAACTTGCCGTTTATTATATATACATATGTAAGAGCTGTATTTTTTTATACCCTTTATAATAAATTTTCTAGAGCAACTGTATTAATAGAAGTAATAATATTTCTCACTATTCTATAATAATTAATTAAAAATTTCAGTTTATAAAGATTAATAACTCTGTAACGTTTCAAAATATGTAAAAACTTTATAAATCTGAAGCAATAGAATTATGAAATACTAATGTGCTTATACACAAGGTACATCGATCGTTCGATACACTTACGTTTCTTACTACTTAGTCGGCGCAAGAACTTGCAGAATTTTTTATATGCAGTATTGGCCTCTTTGCCACCCAATTCCACAGCGCTTTTAGGACGTTCGTTTTTCTGTCCAGCCGCCGTCGGATAGAATTTTGGATATCGCCACTGCTGACATGGTTCTGACCAATCAAGATTGTTCGCTGGAGCCATGACCTAGTGATCGATTAATTATCGAAAAGTCCCACGATATATCACGATTATGCTTCGTTTTTACTTCGTTTCATATTTTGAAATATCAAAGTTAGATTTTCATCATTTCACTCAGTTCTTCAAAATAAAAGACTAAATTTCAACTAGTTCTCTTTGATTAATTAATTGTTGTATCACAGATATATATCTATTATCGTTTTTCGATTATATAGTTCTTTTTCTATTATTTTTTTATATTATATTGTATTATATATATTCCTTTTATTATTATTTTAAATTTTATTATTTCTTTTTATATTATAAATCAATATGTTTATTATTATAATGTTTTTAATGCTTTGGATCACAGATAGAAGAATATCTTCAATTATTGATACAGATTTGTATATATTCATTTCAGTGTGTAGAACTTGTCCATCTTAATTTGTTTATTTTGTACTTAGTTCGGAGAATTAATTTATATTTGTGAAGAATTGTAATTTATAAATACAATTCTCTTTTAAAATTTTCATATAATTTATTTATTATATATTTCACTATATATTTTGTATTCTAAATTGCCTCTCTAAGAATATTTATAATATTTTCATGCGTTTTTAATAATTTTCACAATATCTTCAAACTTGTGGAATCGACAATTACTCAAATCGCAAATTTAACAAGAATCGAATATCACGAATGTTCATACAGTACAAAGTTCAATAATCGTTTATATTTTTTTCTTCAAAATAACCAATTTTTATTTTCCATACAGAATTGGAAAATATCTGTTCTTGATTATTATTCACATAAAAAATTGGTACTCAAATTAACGTATTTTAATTGAAAAAGTTTTAAGTTTTATATTTTTATCTCACTAATTCGTTATATGTATCTATTTAATTCGCGTTTATTTATTCCAAGTTTTAATATCAATAAAGATTTGTCGATATTGTTTTTAATACTTTACTATTCTCACAAAAATTATTAATGATTGCTACTATATATCACTTTTATATCCTTTACGTCATCATGCGATAATCAATCAGTCTTCTATAATCTTGTATAACCGATAAATAATTGTCTTCAATCTTTATAAAAATTATTAGTTATTGACACTTACAAGATGAATGGTATATTTTAAATATAAGTTTTTAAAAGTTTTTGTGATCTTTTTCACGATAAACTGATACACCGCGATATCACGATCAGAAAATATCTCTTGTCTCTACAAGAATTTTCAACCACTTATGTTCAAATTAAACAAGTGTCTTACATTTTTTTTTTACACTAAACTTCCATCACTCAAGTCTGTCTTTTTAAAGGTAATCAATAATGATTAACCGTCACGGACTCTGATCGCTTAATCTTCATTTGCAATATCCTCACATATCTTCACGAGATCGATGGTCGATTGATTCAATCGTTTGATTTGGACTCACAAAGATTCTTTTTATCTCTTCTAAGAAGTACACTTACTTCATTAGGATCGCAACAACAATGATCGCGTTTTCAAACGGATACTAACGATTAACTCGAAGCGCGGTGAGATCACACGTTGTGTCGGATCGGCGCGATTCGCAAACGGGACCGGCCCGAGCCGACTTACACGCAGTAACTGCGTTGATTCGCGATGGACTACCGGCACGCGACTAAAGCCAACCACGCCGTCGATTGAGCCTTCACTTGCGCCGCGTCGGTCGTTCAAGATGACGCAGTGGGAGAGCACAGCGCCGAATCAACCCTTTGTCTTCTAAGATATTTTTGTCTGCATAATTATAATCTTGTACAATAATTACCTGACGTATCTTGGTAAGGTAGAATGAATTTTTTTTCAATTTGATTATAAAAAACAAAGAATATAAAAAATCCGTGTTTTTCATTCATACTATGTATACCAAAATAAAGTTTCTCCTTGAGAAACCTTTTCTCCAATTGTTTCCATTCTGTTTAGCATTAAAAAATTATTCAATGGCCGCGTTCAGCAAAACGTAAACGTTTATTTTGCAACTGTCTGCAATTTTTTTTTTCTTGAAATAGAATTACTCCCTTAGATTTAAAAGTATAATTTAATAAGCGCGAGAAAAATTTCCGACAGTTGCAAAATAAACGCGGCCAATTGCTAGTCATATTTCCTCAACATCAATTTGAATTTTGATTAACTGAAACATTAGAATTCGAAACGATAGTTCTCTGATACCGTGCATAACAACCGACCCTGCAAGTGATATAGAGAGGGAAAAAGAGAAGAATAGTCGGAAGAGAGTGAGCGTTTGATCGGGAAAGTGAATAATCATGTCGATTGCATCCGAGCCGTTAAACTCGACATTCGTTCATCCCAGGAATTTGTGCTGCTGATTCGATTACTGATAAGACGAAATAAGGCGAACAATTTACGAAACGGTACCGCTCGATTGTAGATAAAGAGATACCATTTCTGTTAGATCGATTTCCGGCGAAGGCCGAGTCGTCTTCCCGTAGAATTGAAATTTTCGGTCTATAAAAAGTTGATCAGATAAAAGCGAATTAATTAGCGTTTCACGTTTACTATGTGATTTTACGTGATTGTTGGTCTTGATAATCTCTAGGGAGTTCTTTCTGTATTAAATACATTAAATAGAGCACGAATACGGATCACGTGCAGTCTTACAATGTATTCGAAAGATGATAAATTATATCTAATAATAAGTATAATATTGTTAAGTTAAATATTCCATAATTATCGAATATGCAATAAAATGCTTTGAAATATTTGGTGTTCTTACATATAAGATTATAGACTTAATAAAATAATAAATACAACATGCATTTTCTTTTCACAAAAATTGTTTCGTATAATTATAATAGAGAGATAATTACATTACATCTTGATAGTTTTCTTATAATCGTACATATGATAATTCATCGCAATACTTTGCTATTATACTCGAATTGTATTAATTTCACGATGAAGCCGCGAGAAAATTAGACTTATAACATTATTAGACCGGAAAAAGTGGAAGTTTCATTCGTGAAAAATTTATCTGCAGTCAACACTCATGCAAAATCGCTCTACGCAAAATAAGGCAAAATCATTCAAGTGTGTTATAAATATTTCTTTCACGTTCGATTAAGTTTTACGTCCATTAAACGAGATACTTAAATTATGATAATGACGTACATCGATAATATCGATAGTGTCGCAATAATCTCTAATCATAACGTATATCCTTCGTCGTCATAACGATACATATTAATAACTCGCACTTAGCTGAAGCTGTAAATAGCCTTCTCTTATTTAACTGAGCTCAATATAAATGATGAATTTAAATCTTAATAAATAATTTAAATTTCGTAAAATAAATTAATGTATTTATATTGCATAGTGTATGTTATTATTGCAAATTAATTTGTATCTGTATTTTTTAACATTTTAATTTTTTGTTAACAAAAAAATCTATTCTAAATCGTTTGAAAGGAAATTGTAAAAGTGAAGAGAAAGTGAAAACAATAGTATAAAAAATTAGGTACTCGATTCTCTGCGTCGAATAAAGCGAGTGAAATGAACGTGTAGATATCACATATGTTAAACGAAGCAGGTTAGAGTTTGCTATATTTAGCTGCTATAAGGAGATAACATCGTTATAACACACAAATAAGCAGTACACGTGAGTAATATCCGAGTCCAAACGCGCGTCTTCGAGAAGAAATATGATAACGAATGCGGAGAGAACATGGTGAACCTTACAAAAGTATTCAAATTGCTCGAAATATTAATATTGTTTCAGCATTACCAAAAATATAAAAATTTCTTGAATTGTTCTATTATTGCATTTGAGTATTTCTATAAAATTTCAATAGAATTTCCTTACTAATTTAAAAGGTATTCAATTTTTGTTTGTTTGTCTTGATTCTTATGTAAAATTGTGTTTTACAATATTTTGAAAATTTAATATAAAGTAACAATATTATGAATTAAATCAAATTCTATAAATAAAAACTCTAATTTTGAAAATAAAATTAATAAATAGTATTTTACTTGTATAAAAGTTATTATCTAAAACTGCAACAAAATATTGTCATTTCGTTGTATGAAGTAATTGTAAGCTAGATTATTTGTTTTTTATAATATTCTGTTTTTTGTAATTGGTTTCAGGACGTATTTACATAAATTTTTTGGCTAATATATATTAGTTGATATTGGCTTTTTAAGTTGATCTTTTTGACCTTTTTAGCTGATATTGTATAACCAAAATATAAAAAAAATTGTTTCATAATAAATTTTATAATAAATTCATAACATTTTTTGGATTATGAAAATAATCTCGAGAACTGAAGTCAGGTTATTACTTCATATGCTGGAAAGAGGTCATATTTCGTATTTCGAGTTTCTCCAAATACAAATTAAAGCGATAAGCTAAGCCTCTGTAAAAGTATGATAAAGTATTTCTGTCAAGCGTGATAATTGTTATCGTTTCAATAATTGATAATTCTCCCGTTTTATCAATAAAATAGTTAATATTTTCGTCGAATTTGTTCGCCATTTACAGAAAACTTGTTCTTTATGTTTAATTTTCTTAACTAATTTTATCTCCGTCAAATAAAAGATTAGAGACGCAAACACAAAATATTTTCTTTGCAGAATTCAAAACTTTTCAATAATTCTTAATATCAAATAAATGCGATATCGAATAAATGTGCAAGAAATGATTAGTGTTGAAAAAAAAGGAGTAAAAAAGTGAAATCAAAGAGATAAAAAAATTACAATTCTGATAATTTTCATGATGTTTCAACAGTAATTTTTTTTCTAAAATTTATTTATGCCACGTAAAAATATCATTTAGCTTTAAAATGCTTTTAGTTTCGTTTCGGACGATATAATTTTTTATTTTTAAGAAATAGCAATTTGAAAATAACTTGCGATATAATACGTATTTTTCCATTTAAAACCGATTCCGATTGTTGATTATATTGCAGACTACGTAGTTGCCATCTCTTTCTCTCGTCTCTCTTCAGCAAAACCTGAAAATCGGACAGTTCGATCTTAGTGACCCACACTCGCCACTTGATGACGACATTATTCCGAATCTATATTAGTATATATTATTAACATGAACGAGGTCGCGAATGACTGTCCTAAAAATTTCAGTCCTTTACCAAGACTGTGGAATGTATCAAAATTATCGAATATTTTCCTCACTGCAGATTTTTCAATCCAATTTGGAATCAATATTTTTTTAAGGAAAATGACGTTGTATTCATAATTCTTCATGTAAATAATAAAAGAATATTATCGTTTATCTGTAAATTCACAAGACGACAGTATTGAAACATGAGAAAATGAAGAAAAAAAAAAAATAAACTGCGCTCATCGGTAAGCGTTCTTGCGTCAGATCTTCGTCTTTCGGACGTCGTCGGTCAAAGAGTGTATCGGTAAGTAACAAGAATAACCATATACAAACGTTGCACGATCTATTTTTGTCACCGATCAGCTGCGCAAATTGGTCATAACTCAATTGCCAGACCGGTTGCGTGTCGATCAAGCTTTGTCGCGCAAAACAGGCATTACAATGTAAATTCCTTTCGGTATAACTAAACGATTAGCAATTTCAATATCTTGCGATTAATGCATTAAACTAACTTTTGTGTTAAATTAAACATTACATTTCAGTATTTCATTTTTTTATTTCTTTTCTTTTATTCATTTGCTTTTTTACAATTCTAAATAAGATATGTGAATTTAAATAAACTATTTCAATATTTGGAGCTTCCAATATCTTTTCTCGCAATTATATATTTTTTTTGTCAATCTATTTTTTGAATATCCACAAGTGATAGACATAAAAAACACAAGACAGTAAATCACAAATTAAGGTCCGGTTCCACTAATATAATTAACTTTACAAAATGTCAAAAGCTTTAAACCTAAACAAAGTCAAACAAAGGAGCGTATAAGCATATCGCTGGTTATAAATTATTCTTTATTAATTATAAGATATATCTTAATTAAGGAATAATTTATTTGCACAATATAACCGGCGGCAATAGATTTATAAGCTCCTTCATTTGACTTACTTTAATTAACTTTTATCTCAGTTTATCTTTTTGTTTACTTTTTTTTTTATGCTTAGGATTAAGAAAAAATAAAGAATAAATTGAACCAATTAAAATTAATCTTAAGCATTGATAAAATCGGGCCTAAATATTATACTAATTATAATAAGTAATTATCTCAGACATCAAAAAAGATCGCTACGTGATTCCAAGTACAGATTTTATTTAAGGTTTTATATATTCTGTACAATATATAAAATATATAAAAAGTATGATTCAATTTAAGTAAAGATATCTTATAAAGCAGACTATGCCATAAAAAATTTGTGCATTATGTTTCATCGTAAAAACCGTAAAATTTTAAAAGTTTAAAAATGGATTTCTCGTTATATTTAAAAGCCCTGACATTTTTTCCCACTATATATACGGAGAGTGCGTGATTAATTATAAAGATATTTCCAAGGAAGAACGTACAAGTGGCGTACACAGGATATGCGGTTTAACACACTGACCCTGACAGCGTGAATTATCGATTGCAATACAGATATGTCGCGACAATTCCGCGGCGTGTGCCCTTCAATACGTAACAGATTATTATTAAGTGCGTTTCTGAGGGGAAATTAAAAGGACGTAGCATCCTTCGACCGTGGAACTTTATTCATCTGAAACGGCGGAAAGAATCTCCATTCTATAATAATTTTAAAACGGTAACAATATTTCCAAACAATTTCTATTCAAATAAAATATATATTAAAAAAAAAGTCTGGTAATAGCTGAAATTCTTTTTTATTATATTAATCGAACATTTGATTGGAATTATTTCACTCAACATTTGAGCTATTATCCGATTTTTTTTTCACTTAAAACAAAATAAAACAAACAAGTATATGTTATCTCTATCTTTATCATATTTAATTTTACTTTTACGTTTTTCAAATTAATCTCTATCGTCGATTGAGAAACATTAATTCGAGAACCACTGTTGTCTTTAGATAAGATTGAAAAGAAGAGGACGTTTTAAGAAGACGTTTTTAGAGACAGCGCGATTTCGTCACGATAACTGTACAATGCGCGCATTTTTGACGAATTGTAGTAATCAACGTCAACGGAAATCATTTTGACGTAAGACACGACAATGAGACGACGTGGCATATGACTTTTCGTTCGCATTATGTATACGGGTCGGAAATCGCTTATTTATCCGCATTTATTTCAAGACGCATTTTACTTTGTTATGCAATGTCGCACAATGCGAAATTCACTTATTTCAGAAAAACAATGTTTTACATATATATGTTAAGACGAAAATGGTACAATACATTTCTTTCATAAAATCAACTTTCATAAAATCACTTTAGAAAATTAAAATATCCAATTAATTCATTTCAACAAATCTCAATTATTTTACAATATTAAATATTTTCTAATAATGCTATTATATAATTGTCTATGTTGGCAAATCTAATAAAAATCCACACTTACATTTATTAATTAATTTTATAAAATTATAAATTATAAATGAAAATAGATGATGACTTGTTCGTTATAAAATTCTAAATAATTATACAAAAAAATCGATTCAATGTCAATTAATATAAAAAAAATCAAACCAGTTATTAATACACAAGTATTATAAAATTTTTTTCATGAATTGATTATTTCAATATCAAATTGATATTAAAAATGCAAGCAGTCAGTTATTAATATAGTAGTGACTGTAAAATTTTACAAAACTACTCATTATGTTTTTATATTTATTACTCTTCTAACTTCTTGGTATATACACACACGTACATACATACATATATATATGTGTATATGTGTATGTATGTATGATATATGTATAAATGATACATTTTAGAGAAACTTCGGACAAAGTCTTCTCGCGAAATTTTGCTGATTCACAATTCTTTTTGCGCCATCTTCTTTTGTGAGCGCGTTAGTACCGTGTAAATTCGTTCACGAGTTCCTTTGTGTGTATTCCGAGAGTCCAGAAACGCAGTGTCGGAACCAGTTGTTCGCGAAATTAGCCGCAGACAAGCGAAGTCTTTTAGCGAAAATGCGTGACTCCGCGGAATTTCTACTGACACTATTTACATCTCTATTTCTGTGAAGTTAGTAATTACGTTTACCGAAATGTTATATCTTGCATTTACATGGCTGTTACAGTGCAATGTTTATTCAAATAGAAATGGAATGAAAATATTCTGTCCGATTGCATATATTATAGTCCAACTTTAAGTTTAACTTTGACATAGTATTAAAATGTTATTAGTTGAATAAATGAATAAATTTTTTATACACTTATTGTAATGCTTTATATGAAATATTGTAATAAAAAAAATTTTTTGAGCCTTTGCGATTAAAAAAATTATTTCTTATTTTATTCAGTCATATTTATTCCAGGAAACAAAAAATAAATTTGCAGATGAAATCCGAGTGTAAAAAGTTTATTCGAATAATATAATAAAATCCACCGCAATTATATTCATAATAATAATATATTTATCAAAAAATATATTATTGTAATAATTAATTTATGATCGAAAAAAATAAGAGCAAACATTTCATTATCTGGTATCTATGATTTTATCTTTCGACACATGTCGAGATGAATAAATGAAGGAAGATTAGAGCAAAACAGAAATAGGAACTATTGCGATAATTATAGTACGGGCTATAATTATCGCAATAATTCATATTTCTTCATTATTATACATATATATTATATTACATATATGTATGTATGTACGTAAAATTATGTATCTACACATGCGTATACATGCAGTTATTATTCCATACTCGTGACTTTACACTGAGAAAAAGATGCCTAAAAATATATTTATGAGAAATATATTTATTTCACTGAAATAAATATTTATTTAAATAGTGATAAAATAAAATTTTATTCCTAGCAAATAAACCATATATTTTATTTTTTTTTGCAATTAATGAGATATATTTTACATAAATGAAATATATTTCATAGAAATAAGATATATTTCACAGAAATGTATATTTCGTCAATCAAACTTCATAAGTAACATTTGCTTCGCAATACTTCGACATTTTTCTCTCAGTATAATTTTAAGACAGATTTTCTGACAAATCTATAATTCACTTTTCCTTATAATTCTAAAAATATTTTTCGAGTTATAGAGCATACAAAAAAAAAGAAAACGCAAATAGATATAACAGAATTTTACTATACTTTTTAATTAGTTTCAAATACATTTTACTTTGATAGAATTACTCAGAAATTAAATCTTAACAATAATAAAATAAAACAAATTCCAATTAACTCTTAAATTACAATTTCATCATTTTAATATTTAAAGTTTACTTATCTGAACAATATCCTTTGTAAAATTCTTATAAAGTTTTACTAATTTTTATTAGCAACTTGCAAATTTAATTTACAGAAAATTATTTATTTTTAATCGCATTAAAATAATTTAAAATTATGTAAAATTTATCAATGCTTTGGTATCTTCATAAAAGAAAAAATCGGTCAATAATTATTAATTAAATAATATTATTAGGTGTTGGAATTAATTCGTAGCGTTTTTAATGAAAGAATGTTATTTATTTCACATGAGCATTAAAAAATACATTAATGAAAGTACTTCCCATCACTTGTAAAACGCTACGAATTAATTCCAACACCTAATATAAAAAGTAAAAACAGAGCAACGGTTATTCGAAAAATATCTGTTATTCTTTATCATATCCAATTTTAATTATTTTATCTAGATTCCTATTCTGTAAATCAGTGTAATTCTTATTGTTAGTGACAGTGCCATTACATTGTCAATGCGTATATTTATTATATCTGGTAAGAAAGCTGTGCGATGGCAATGATACGAACTGTCGTTAAAAGAAAACAGAGATTAATTTTATTATTAATTTCACATTAATAAATTTTTTAATCAAGAAAAGAAGGTAATGATTTCTTAGTGAATATTTTACATTCCATTTTTATATATTCACGTATTTAATTCTATTATTATAATTTTCTCCGATTTCTAATAATCGTTGGCCTTATTGAAAAAATGACGTAAACGCCTAGTGTCGTCATAGTTGCGGGAAATATTGGCACCTGCCGTAATGGACGACGTCAGTCAGGTGCAACGTCACGACGTCGTTGAATGCTTTGATCGTTTGCCAATAATTTCGATTTGTCGTCACAATGAAGGCGGTTCCTTTTCAAAGAACTATAAATTTCAACGTAGGGTATAATAACCGTATATAAGTCGAACAAGAAATGAAAAACGAACGATGAAGATATGTCAAACATTCGAATGAAAATATCAGTTATTGAATCGCTAAGAATGTCATAACAAAAGATTATTTCTTTCATAGTAAAACTTGAATTTGTAATGATTTTTTTATCATATAATACAAAGATTGAACGTATTTATAATATAACTACATATCACACCGAATAGTGACTATCAAAATGAAATATTTTGTTATGTCTCGCTGCTTCGTGTAAAGATTCATTAAATTTTCAATATATAAATGACACTTAATAGGTCTATAGTTGCATAAACACAACGGTAAAATCAATTTCAAATTGTATGTGTACATTGTTGTACGATTTCTTGGAAATATCTTCACTTTTTTAAAAAATGGAAATTTGCTCAAATGCATTCGAAGAATTAATCGGGATAATTCTCTGAAAGGAAGGGGGAGCGAATTTATTCTTTTTCTTTTGACCGCTCTGTAAAAATGGTGATAACACTATACTATTAATAGCTGGCGATACATACGGATATATGAAGCGAGTCTCTGTTCGAACACGCCGCACTTTCGTGACCGAAAAATCGACACGACTTCGATGTGAAACAATATACATATAAATAATATTGATAACGAATTTCGACATTAATACAAAGATTTATAAAAAAACCATTATACGTATAAATTATATTTTAATCATTTATACAAAATTATAAATATTAAATGTACAATAATTTATAAAAAGTATTTTATTTTTTTTAATATTATTAAATATTTAATTATTATTAAATATTCTTATATAAATTTCTTTATAATCATATCACTTGTATCCGCGTAATAAAAAACAAAATATTGAACTAAAAAAATACGAAAATTAATGAAAAAGTTTAGTTTTTTTTTGTACATATATCAAGTTAGTAAAATATGAAATTAAAATAGATTTTGAATAGATTACACATTTTTATTCAATATATCAATTTTATTTTACGTATTTCCTAACTTTTTTATATCAATATTTTATTTTATTGAATTTAGCAAGAATGAAAAAGAATGATGTGATAGAATATTTATTCGAGTCAAAAGATCATCATGATAAATCAAATATGTATTAGCAGAACAAAGAATAACAGATCGATGGAAAATTACATATCGTGAAAATAACGAAATACGAAAATCGTGTTTATATTGACAATTTGCAGGAGCTAGATTTATATAATAAATTCTAAATAAATCTTTTGATGTTGCGTATAATGCATAACATTTAACTCTTGTCACTCTAACATTTCCGAAAATAATCAAATTAAAATGTTTATTGAATCAATATGTCTGAATACGCTTGTCAACAAAAAAAAAGGAAAAATCAATTTTAATTATAATTAATTTTAAAAAATTATTAAAGATTAAAGTTTTAAAATAATAAAATGATAAAAATGATTCCTACATTATCGACATATGTTGATTGTGATTTGCTCAAGAGTAGAAAAGTTTCTTATAGTCACGGTAATTTACTGCAGAGATCGCAATACTAAAGATTCGCTCGAAAGTCGTTCATTAGAGTTTATACTCTAATAACGCTACGCGAGTCATCTATTAACACATGTTACAAGTTTCAAGCTGGTCATACATAAATATAATAATACGTAAATTAATGTAATAAACATACAACATGGAAAAATCATCATAAATGTTTAATATCACTAGAGATAATTACTAAAAAAAAAAAAAAAAAATTTGACGCAATAATAATAAATTGTACTAAAATATAAAAATGGTGCAATCTGTCTATAAAAATAATTTATTATTTCTTGTACATAAATCATTAGACTTCAATATTGAAAGTTTAACAAGACTTACCTATAGTTCTGGAGAATTGAATTTGTGAACTTTCATCGTAGTAAACATTATTATTAGGTTTAATTCTTGGCAACTATTATAGAATATTCCAGACTTTTTAATCATTATTATTTTCTAGAAATCTTAATTTAATATTAGCATCGCGAAATAATAAATAATTTAAATTAAAAAATAATTAAAAATTTTAAGAAAAATGTTAAAGAAAAAATATTTATTACATTAAAAAAGTGACAGACCTCAATTACATTTAGGAGGATTATTAGCATTACCAATATCATGATGCTTAATAAAGAAAATGAAGATTCTTCGAAAAGATATCTAGAGGAAAGCTAATAAGTTTACAGTGCCACCTATCGACGATGGTAAACATTTAATATCATAAGATGCACGATGCTTGACAATGAGTTACCAGTTTACGCAACTGTGGCGTTTGCGCAGTTGTGAAGACATTAATAATGTTGTTCTCTTACTAAATTTCGATATTAAAACATTTGGTATCAGCATTACTTCAACTAATTATTATATATATATATATATATTTATTCTCATTTTTTAAATAGTATGCCATTCTTTAGAAGTTTTTTTGCAACTATATATTCATTTTAGAAATTAATGAAATATTGGAAAAAAATGTATTTTTTAATATTTTTTAAATATTTTTTACTTTACTTTTTAATATTTTTTATACTTTACTTTGGTAGTGTTGATTCTATATATATCTGTATGAGTTTTGTGAAAAATAGTTTTCACAATCTTATCCATGCGCATGATTATAGCTTGCTTTATTATCAAAGTTTATTCATGTGGTACCACAAGATGACGCACAAGGGTGGCGCCACACGATTGGCACGTGTTGCTTGCTACTTTTAGGTAGTAATATATATATTTTTTCACAGTAACTAAACTCTGATTAACTTAATCAGCGATAAATTCAAGAATTATTGCAAAGTGTCTAACTACACAAATTGTTGTCTCTATAATCGAATTTTTTTCTAAATATCAAACAAAAATTTAATGAATCTATCCATGTTAACAAAATAATATTTGATAAGTAAATCATCGATTAAATTAATCAGAAGTCATTTTTAGTTGGAAAATTGAGTAATGTATAAATAGTTCGATTAATTTATATCTATTTTTGTTATATTTTATAATTTTATAATCGTAATATCGTTAAAATCATCCATTATTCGCATATCATTAAGTGGTTTATTTTAATCTAAATAATTTAATAGTTACTCATTACTCATTAAATTTAAAATAAATACATAAAAGGAAAGTTGGAATTTTTTCCCCTGCATCACAAACTTTCAAGACAATTTTAGATTAGGTTTCAAAGGGCTTTGTCCTTTTCCCACGCGTACTTATTTATTTTTTATCTCTAATAAATATTTAATGATACATGTTGAATTTATTTTGTACAGAAAATATTCTTTTGTTATTCATAATTTTCGAATAATAATGAGTGGCTGAAGCTTTGAGAAAATTATTCATATATGTAAAAATTTTTAGAGGGAATCCGTTCCAATAAGTATTTATTAAAAAATTTTAATAAATAAATAGTGAAATATTTTCGCAAAAGTGTGATCAAATTTTTAAATGTAAAATTATAAATTCTTCATTTCGGTCTTATGAATTTAATTGGCGAGTTATTTTTTTATATTACATTTTTATTTGAAAAGAATCAATAATGTATATAGTTAAAGCTATATATATATCCACATCTCAAATCATTAACTTTATTTGTTAGAGCCAAATGATAGAAATAAATCGCGTATTAGTACTAATGCCTACTGCACATTAGATGCGATGAGTGATGAGTAACAAGCGATATCCAATAAAAACTCAGTTTTACATCATCATGTGAGAAAAAGCAGTGCTTTCATTGGATATCGCTCGTCGTTCATCGCTCATTGGTCTAATGCACAGTAGGTATTAGTATTAATGATTTATCGCTTTAATTTTTACAATTCCAATTTTTTTTTCTTTCGATTTTATATCGTGATATCATCCTATAAGTTCGCTATTTCAATATAAATTATATACAATATTACGTTTTATAGCTTTCTCTGCACGGAGAATTTTCTCTTATTTATTTTAAAATATTAAAATAATAGCAACTAATCTGTATTAAAATGTACGTAAATTTTACGAAGTACATTGTAAATATTTTGTTCGAATAATTTACAATTTACTTAGCAATTTTTATTATGTAGTTTATAAAATGTTTTTGTATTTAAAATTCCTACAATATTCGTTACAATAACATTGAATAAGTTGCCAAGTTGTTGTTTGACTAAATATGATAAATTTTATACCAAATTTTGCAACAAAAAATTCTCTTCGTGTAGAAAACATAGTTAGTCTAAATCTTAAAACTGACATTTAAAAATTAATGGAATCAACTTTGCGTAGATAAAAAGTATACTTGCTAACATTTCCGATGATTAATTAAATTTTATAATACAAACTTAAGAGTATATAAAAACATATATGTTAAATTATTAAATGATATGATATTGAATTTAATGTAGTATAATTGGAAAGCTATTAACTAAATAAATATTATTTTACGTACAATAAGAATAGAAACAACTAACTAAATTAACTTTATAGAAAAAAAGTGCGTTTTTTACGTGTAAAAAATACATGTATGAACTTTTAAAAATAAAAAGATTAAATCATTCGGCTGGAAGCACGATGCTGCGATGTTTCCGAAATGATGAATTTGCGCAATCGAGACACTTTTGAAAACTGTCAAATACACTTTCTAACATTAATAACTGTGCGTTTTTGTGTATATACCTATAGGAGCTATGGTACCAACGAAATTTACATTTTTAAGTTTTCAATAAAAAATGTCAATATTTTCGGTGTTGATGGTCAACCCATCTAGTGACAAAAAATCGCAGATACTTTTTAGATGACCCAATATAAAAAGAATTATAAAATTTTTTAAAAACTTATCCTTACTCGCAGTTTCAAGAATTAATAATCTATATCTCTCTCATAAACATATATTAATTTTTAATCGCTCAGATTATTTTTCACACTCAGCATCTTCGCTTTCTCCCTTTTTCAACGAATATCTATTTCGTTTTAAGTACAAAAATTTTAAGGGTAACGCGAATAAATATAAGATCTATTTTTTTATTCATGACTGCGAAAGGTACCATGCCGCACCATAATAATCACTTGCGCAGTCATCTACTTAAGCTTTGATATGCACAAAAGGAAGGTTAGATTAGATTTTACTATAAAAATAGAAGGATAACTAAAAAATTTTAATAAAATTACATAATTTCATGAATCACATTAATTTTATAGATATTAAAAGTTAAGTATTAGGTATGTCATTTACATAGCAAAAACAGCAATTTAAAAAAATCAATTTTTCAGAAAAAAACCGAAATTTTTCCAATTTGGAAGAAGTGGTTTTTTTCTAAAGTATAATTTAAAACTTTAATATTTTAAGAGAAAGTTTTTGAAAAAAATCTAAAAAAATCAATACAAATAATTATAAATATATACCTAACTGATAAAGTTAATTAATTGATTAAATTGTTGGAGTTTTTAAATCGTGCAATTATAAATAAAAAAAATTGCATTGCAAAAAGGAATAAATTTTGAATCAAATATAACAGCAAATTTTTTCATTTAAAAATCAGATTATAATCATTTTTTCAAAATAATTGATTTTTTTACAACTTAAACGACTATTGTTTTACTACAAACAATTATAAAAAAAATATCGACATTTTTTATTAAAAATTTATTATTAATTTATTAAGAACGAAATATCAAATTTAAACAAAGGTGGTTCGTTCAACTTTACTTCGGTTCACAGTCAAGGTCGGTATCTTGAAATACTTGTTATCCGGAAGAAGTGACTGCATATATAGAGTGTCGATTGTACATTGCAGAGTCGAACACAACGATTGCTTTTTGGCTCGTACTGATGATATCGTAAATCAACTTACGCTAAGAATATACCGGCAATATACTAGTCAGCTAAGAATATACTGATGCAACTAATAGCAAACGCGTATCTCTTTCGAGGAGGCGGGACTATTTTAAACTCGGGTATACCATGGGGGATCTTTTTAAATTTCATGAAGTAATATCACATGAAACTTTCATTAAAAATAATCAATTCTAAATTAGTCAAAAAAATTAACAAAAAGTTTTAACGATAGTTTTCAAACTCAAATTATAAATAACACAATCTTATTTTCATGGGGTATATATGTATTAAATTCTTTTTGAGTTCAGTTTTTAAAATGTATTAAAATCTCTGAATTATCCATTAAGATTGTTTGTTGTATTCTTTGTAATAAAATTCATTTACATGATAAGATTTTAGTATTTGAAAACATTACATACAGATTAAAAATTTATCTAGTAATAATATCTAATAATAAGAATAAACATCGTACAAGTTGTAAATATCACAAATTACATTTATCGAAACAATGTCGCGTCGAGTAATGAAATTAGTGTCGAGTAGTGAAATTAAATTTAAATTTTATAAAATATAGTAAAAATATCGTCAATAATAAAATAAATCGAATTAAACAGAATAAAAAAAAAACGGAAAATATATCGCAATGAATGAAGTATTTTTTAATAATTTCTGCAAAATGAATCAGGTGATAATACGTAAAATATTTATATAAAATATTTATTTATGGGAGATATACAGCACAGAAAGTGTTCGGTCGATGAAAATAACGCGACAGATCATGCTTTCGTCGAAGGATGAACCAATGGAGACAATGGCGGGCGTTCTCCGCGATCGTCTGTGAAGAACAATAGTGTCCTGTGGATGCGAAACACAAACGCACTGTATACCGCGCAAACAAGAGCGGATTTCTATTTGTGGCAGAACATTCATTTATTGATTCGACATATCGTGAGTTGCTACATCTCTAATCGACAGAAAACCGAAATATATCAAAGTTATGGTAATTTAAGCTAAGCTTAACTTTTGTGACTCTGGATGACAAGACACTTTTGGGACGCAGATGCTGTCCTTTATTTTATAAAATACATTTATTTTAAGTATAGTTCCGAAAAGAATTACTATACAAGAAAAAATAGAAAATATTCTAACTTATGCATATATTTATATTAAATTAGGTTTAATTATTTATCATGTGAACAGTTCCTTTTAATAAAAACATTATCAAAAATAATGAAGATATCGTAAGATATAATATTATTATTGTAATAATATATATATATAATATAAATCGCAATTTTAATTTTAATGACAGATGTTTTGATAAAGTCTTAATGTGACTTTAGATTATGTTAGCTTAAATTACAAGAAAGATAATATGTAATATACTGATTTAAATATTTATCCAAAATAAAATATTTGTGATTAGAATCTTATTTTAGACCGTAGATGTGAGAACATAAATAAACTAGAAACCTATACCAGTCGAACCTGGATTTATAATGCTTTTAAACTATTTTCTATGTGAATTTATATACTAAATGTATAGTTATTTGAATTGCGCGCCGAAATGATTTTTCATAAAATATTTGCCTTATTATAATTTTATTTCTATCAAATAAATATGTTTGAGAGTATATTATGCTTTCATCTTTCAAAATAATTTTTTAAAAAGAATTAAAAATAAAAATTTTTAGAAAGTATTTTTTCTATAAAGTGTATAGTTAGTATAAAAAAGGTTATTTAATTATAATTTAAAAAATTAAAATCAATCTTTATTCTAATCTTAATTTATTTTTGCAAGAGATTTGATAAAATGATATAGATAAGAAACCATTTTAGACGATTTTTTTTTAATTTGACACTAATATAAATTATGATGATATATTTTTATTTATTGCTCTAGTAATACTAGAGCATATCCAAATAGATATAAATAAAAACATTTACGTAGACCATACAATTCAGTTGGATGAGCAAGCCCTATACCAGCAAATTACGCCTTGTTTTTCTCTCGGCTCAAGGCCGATCGCGAAATTATATTAAGGGAACTGACACAATGAGGCATATCTCTCGCTCTAACATACTTTGTCAGAGGCGAATTCCAACAATTCTAAGCAACTGCAACTTTGAAGTGGAATGTTCTTTTGTAATAAACGAATAATAAATAAAACAAACAAAAAAGAAGATTAAGTCTAATCATAATTATAGAAAAATTAATTTTCTTCAATTTCTCATGACTTTATTTGAGGCTCATATTTTATAGAAATAATATTAAGACTTTTAATCGTAAGAAGATTCGCACTATTGATTTAATTACTTCTTTTGTGCACTCAAAAAAGCTATTTGTAAAAGAAATTAGAAATTAACTACCCCCCTATTCAGATTATATAAATATAGCAAAAAAATTATCTTCCATTAATTTAATTATAAATTAAGCTTTGAATTTTTCTTTAAAAGTTAAAAAAGATTTGAGAGACAAATGTTACATTTTCACAAAGTTTTGAAAGACTTTAATTACATTTTCACAAAGTTTTCCAGACTTTGGAGCATTTTAAGCTTTGCAGCAAAATATTATATTTGTTATCAAATAGTAACTGAACTTTTTTTAATTTTTTAAATTTAATTATATAATAAGTAAAAATAATATAATAGGTAAAAAAAACCTTTTTTCTTTTTTTTTGTTATAAAGTACTCTTGAAGCAATGTGTTACTTTCATTTCGAATATTTTTTTCTTATCTCTTATAGTTTCGACGATATTTCGAAAGAGAAAATCTGATATTTTTCAAAGGGGTGTTTTCACCCCTTAAAAGTGAAAGCGGGCACGTATAAAAAAATACATGTCGCTTATTTTTGTCTGGAGAATATAATTCGATCAAAATAATAAATGATCAAAAGCTCATTAAAATCAGAGGGGAATAGGGTCGCTTTCTTTATAACAGATAATTCAGTAACCATCATGCAGTGTATCTTGAGTAAAGCTAATGCTGATGGTGAAAAAGCAGAAACGCATTCATGCCCACGCACGTAGGACATTCATTTTTGTTTTGTTCATGTTATTGTATGCCGTGTAACATTGACTTTTACATTGAAAAAAAGTTGCAGTTTTTGAGGTCATTATAATAGAAAAAAAAGTTTCTTGTTCAGCTATATTATTTGTTCATCGAACAAATATTATATTTGTAATATTTTGCTGCAAAGTAAAGCTTAAATTCTTCAAAGTTTCTCGTACTTTTATGGGAAAATTTTAAACTTCATATTCGAGTTCAGCACGTCCAAATCTAAAAATTGGTTTCATACCGATTTCATACGTCCATCTCAGGCAAATTTTGGCCCTAAACTGCCACCGTTCTTTACACAATTAAGTAATATATTTATACATGCACAAAATTTTTAAAGAAATTTAAATTAAATTGAAATATACCAAATTTTTAAAGAAATTTAAATTAAATTGAAATATATGAACAAAAGAGACAAGAAAATCTATTTCTTTTAATGAGAGAAATTTTAGTTGAGCGTATAAAAATTACATAAATAATGTGTGCGTTGGCACGCAACCAAATGATTGACCATACTGTCATAAATATCGTGAACGCTACTTTGTTAGGAAATTAATTAATTATAATTCCATTAATTATTTCCATAAAACTATCTTGAAGCAATATTTTAAAAATCAAGATTAAATTTACAAAGCAAAATATGAAAATAGTGCATAATAAACATACAATTTAGATTTTCTTAAATATTTATTTTTAATAATTTAAAATAATTTGAAAATAAAACAAATGTACATTTAAAAAGTAAGAAAAAATTGTTTGACAATTTGAATAATTTTATTAAGTTTTTTTTTTAAATAAATTATGGAGAAAAATAGAAAAAAATTATTTAAATGTAAAATAAAGAAAAACAATTCTAATCTAAAATTATTTCTTTCAGTAAACGTACTAAGATACAGCGAGTAAAAAGAAAACTGATACAATCGAATGAATTCCAACAATTGATTGTTCGTATCTATAAATGCGCCTGCAATTCTTTTTTGAGACGCAAAGCGAAAGTTTAAAAATATAACGCGTCAGCAGACGCAGCTTTATAACGCGTTGTAATGAATCTATTTTTAAAAATGAGCGTGGAAAGCGAAGATATTTACAACTATGACGCTGTTAGAAAGGGTTGGTTTTTGTAAAAAAGGTATGAAAGTACTACCGCGTGTTTTATTGAGATAACAGTAGTATAAAATTATTCCTTTAACTTTTACATTTCCATAATGTTTCCTTTTTTTAATATGATTCAATCGTTAGGTAATAACTACCAAAGGATAAACCGCTAGAGCATTGTGGTGTAGATTTGGAACATTACTAGGCATTATTTAAGAGAATTTTGTATTATAAGTGGTATGATATTATGCATTATTAAGGTATTAATAGACATTATTAGGAGCATTAATGGATATAAAAATTGAACATTGCTAGGTATTAGTAAACATTGGTGTATACACTTGTTGTCAGCGGTTTACCCTTCGGTGCGTCTGTGAAGTTAGCACCCCGACATTAAAATTCCATAATTCTGATTAGAATTCCCGTTTCCTTTTGACGAAACAAAAAGTTTTGTATAGTCTATAACAAGAGTTCCGCTCAATAACCATTTTTAAATAATTTTTTAAAAATAGAGTGCTAACTTCTTATCGAAAATCGAGATCGAAGTTCTAAGCGGCTTAATAGCTTCATTTTGTGAATCTAGAGTTCCTGATGCAAAAAAGTTTCAAAAAATAAAAAAAAATTAAAAATTTCGTTAAGCTAAAATAAAAATAAAAAAATAAAAAAGTAAATAAATAAAATAATAAATTAAAAAATTATCTGTATAATATATATAAAATCTATTAAAATCAATTGGTAAATTTCAGAAACCGCACACACGAGTCAAATTATTTTTATTTCTGCACCTGACAATTGGATAAAATTTTAACAAAAAAATGTTACTTCATATAATTTTTTATATTACTAATTCATGTATTTTAAAAATAGAAATAATACTCTGCCTAATATTATATTCCAATATTATATTTTCAATAGAAAAAATTAGTTTGATAAGAAAATTCAGTTTATTTATTCTTGTTTTTTATTATTATGAAAATTTTAATTATATAGAGTAATATTCGCTTTTTTTTGTTTTATATATTAAGAAAAGCGGTCTGATTGGTTAGATCACTAGTAACTCTAGTGAAAAAATTAGAATTTTCTGATTAAATCTAGACTTCTAGAATTCTAGTTAAAATAACTAGAATTCTGACTGATATAATTGTTCTGATAAAAATAAAAATTTTGGTAGATATATTTTACAGAAATATTGTATCAAGCAGAAATCTGATTATTTTAACTAAAATTCTAATAAATTTAATCAGAAAATTGTCCATTTTCAACTATAAAATCTTTTTCCGTGTAGTAATTATATATATTCTTCATATACCTACAAATTCTCCAAATTCTCTGAAATAATTCCAAAATCCGGGAAGAAATGTGCCATTCATAAAATCATAGAGTCGTTACACCTTCAAATTACTAACGAGTGTCCAAAGTTCGTTCTCGTTCTCGTTTTCTCTCTCTCTCTCTCTCTCTCTCTCTCTCTCTCTCGTCCCCCTCCTTTTTTCTTTCTACCTCTCTTTCTCTCAATTGTACTATATATTGTACTCGAATTTAACACAGTGACCTTGAGTGATCGATATCGAGAACTGAGAGTATCTTTGAAAACGGCTGACATTATTAATCTATGACTTTTAAGCTTATTTTAAACAATATATAAATAAAATTCGAAAATTGGATGTAGAATTAAATAGTTTAAATAATAATCCGTAATACAAAATACACATAATTTAATAGCAATAAGTTAATAATTGCGTTCAGTTTCCTTTGCGTCATATTAGTTTTAATCATGTTTTAGTTGAAATAAAAAAGTTTTCTTTAAAATGTAATACCTATTTACTCTTTTCTTTAAAATACTTGAAGTATTGGATAGTAGCATTTCAAGATTAAACAGTCGCTGTTTTAGCATTGTCACTAAGCTGCGATCCTGCGATCAGGCCATCCGAAGAAGAATCGATCGGAGCAGTAAAGGTTAAGAGAAATCGGGATGCATATGAAATACGATCCTTTTTAGACTGCTATCCATGGAATGAGTCTGATTCGGGTCAGAATAGCCCGCTGCCACCGCCACGAGGATAATCGATCCTCGGCGCAATCGAGTCTCCGCGCTCCGCCTGGCAACCGCGTCAATACGCAATTACTTGGTCGACCATCAGCCCCGATTATTTATACATCGGATCGGTCGGTACTGTTGTCCGTCTGTTATCGAGATAAGTCACGAACGAGGAAGATTCAAGAGACAAAGTTTATTATCTCTTATCTTAAAGACCAAGAAAACAAAACTTAGTCAACATATAAAAAGCATTTATCCATTTAAAGTTACCTTTAAACATTAAGAAAACAATTTTTTATACTCCATTTTAATTACTCCAAAATATTGATCTTGAAATTTTTTATACCTATCTGTAATAAGTTATTAAAAAACAAGTTATGTTCCAGAATTGTGAGTTTATTGATCTACATAGACCTCGTGACAAAAATGTATGCGATACAAATTGTAAAATCAATTATACAATTTACTGTTTAATTGCAATTTTGCAATTTTGAATTTAAATGTACGATTTATCTTTTTTTTTTATTAATTGATTATAATATTGTAAAATGAATACGGAAAAATAGATGAAAATATTAATTTTAATTATTTTGACAAGTTTATATAAAATTAAAATAAGAGAAATGTAATAATTGAATAGAAAATTCTTGCTCTCTAAAATCTTTGGAGTGGAATCGAATTCCAAAGAGTGACAATTGAGTTAGTGCTGAAAAAGAATAATGCAATTGTCAATTTCTAAGAGTGAGATTTCACTCTTTAGTGTTAGATTCCATTCTAAAAGTTTAGAGAGTAGTCGACGATATGTTTTTGAAAGAACATGAATATGTAAAAATCGAATTAAAAATGTGTGTATAGGAAAAGCGTGACATTTTCGCAGATAATGAATATGTGATGACAAGAGTATAAAGAGATAAATTGGTGCTCAATCAAATGTCTTAGGTATTTTCATTTGTAAAACATGTGTTCTGTCATGCGTATTTTAGCATGACACATCGGAACAAATGGGGTGACATAGAGTGATTGTCATTCATAAATGCGATTTCGATAATTGTGACGTTAAACGACAGCAATCATTTCCATAATAATAATTCTATAAAAAAATATTTAAATATCTTTTTCGGATATATTTTAAAAATGTTGAATACAGATAAGTATTTTATAACAAATTACTGCGAATGCTTTGAATAAATATCAAAATTGAATGATATGATATCAAGCAAAAATCGGGTCGATTAACGTACTAGGTTAGGAGCTCGTTGAAATACGCGTATCATCTTTCTCTTTCTCTCTCACGAATAGTTTAATATCGTAGAAGCACATTGACCTAGATCTCGAACACGTGAATCGGTAACGTGATCGACCCTCTTTATAACGCAAACATTCTCGGGGGAATTTACAGTCCTTCAAAAATCGATCGCTAAGGTATAATAAAAAAATATACATATATATACATATATATACATATAACAAGTATATGTAAGTATCTCTTATTTCAGAAATGGATATTTTTTAATAGATGGTTTTCCAGTCGTAAAATTATCATTTAATACTATCAATGTATCTGTAATCTTTAATAATAAATCAATAGTAAAAAAAAAATATATATATATAAATCCTTTTCCAACTATGTGATAATATTCTTATTTGTGACATCACATTGACTCATGTAAAAACAAATTCTATTATTAAAAATAATAAAAAAATAGTTAAAAAAATCATTTTTAAACATACCGCCATTATTAAAGGAATTAAATTAGTTTCTGCAAATATTAATCCTCCTAATATTATTTTAAAATATCTTAACTGATACAGGAACTCTTATTATATGATCAAATTGTATTTTTAATTGCATCGGAAGGTTATGGACGTACGCAGGTCGCGTGCGCCAAAGATAGCGGTGCGATTGCATTACTTGTGTCACTATTTTTGACAGGAGCACGCTCTCGTCGCTGACAACACGGAAGCTCTGAAAGTTATCTTAATTTAACATTATCGTTATAGAAACTCGATCTTTGATCTTTATGAAGTGAGCGAAATATGTTTTTTTCCAGTAATTTTCTCTTTACCTATGCTCATTTTACTATCATGATATTATCATAGAAATCGATTATAGAAACATCAGAATATCTTATATCCCATTTAAAAACTGAAATTCTTTTCAGGAAGTATTACTTTCTTCCATAAATTTATAAACTTAAAATAACAATTATTAATATATGTATTATATACAGTTTCCGTTTAATTTAGATATGTCAATCAGTTTCTATAATTATATGTATTGGAAGTAGAGTTTTCTATTGATCACCGAATATCTGAGAGTTGAGTATTTTAGTCAGATGAGTCATAATAGATTATCATTCAAGCATGAGCCACATTTACGAAATTCAAAGTAGAAGTCTAAATCATTATTGTCGCCTATTTACGCCTACTATCATCTACTATCGGTCATTCGATGTGGGCCAGCAGTATCTTACAGATAATCCATCGGAATGGTAAATTATAATACGTCCTTGGGGAGACGTAGGCCACTCACTAGCGTTTTAAATGTGTAATGATATATTACCTCTTGCATGAAGTACATTAAAACACAAAGAATAAGATATTAAAAATTACTCATAACTATGAGAATAATAAAGAAATTCTTGTCTTAATAAAATACATAAAAGCTGAACAATTTTTAGTCAACACAATGTGTATGATCACTTTATTTAATAAAATAAGAGATTTAAAAATATTTTTATATAAAATTTTTAAAAAAAGAAAAATATACCCTTTTGTACTCATATTTACAGAAAATTTAAAAACTCAGATTATGCTTCTTTTACAAAATTACAAAAATATTACGACCATAACATATTATAACCATAACTTTTGATGTTTATAAATAAAATAAAAAAAGAAAGTTATGCTAAAGCTGTTAGCTTTATTCTGTCAAACTGCATAATTTAACTCCATATATAGTTCAGTATATCGATTAAAAATTATGCAAGCGTTATGCAAGTTCAAGGCGGTAACGGTTTATCTTGCACAGTCCGGCGCATGTGGATTGCATGGCGAGATACGTGATTTATCCTGTGCCGTTATATAAATTGCCTTGCCAATGAGCAAGTACGCAACACGGAGAAATGTTTATTAAACACAAGTGCAATTAGGCTTCTAGGTTATCTATATCAAATAATAAAGTTGAACTTGTTTTCGTAAACATGAATCACTAAACTTTCAATGCTATGAATAAACTTAAGTATTATTAATCAAAATGTTTTATCCAAATAATGATCACATTAACAATCCATACCATTCATCTCACATTTACTTGTTATTATACTATTTGTTCACTTGTTATTATACTTTATTATTAAAAAATTAATATTAATTAATTTATTTTAATAAACACATATAAACTATTTTTATTATTTTAATATTTTGTTATTTTACATCTTTTTCCATTATTTTTTAATTTTAATTCTTTAATATGAATCAGGATAAATGTGAATGTTACGCATATATAACAGTTTTTTTAAAGATATTATTAATATTGAAAAGTTTTTTAATAGAGAGAGTTATGTCTTATAATCGCGTTAGTTCGCATAACAGCCTTTTATTTTTTGTAATTGAGCGCAGCATATACACATTGCATGTAATGCAATGGATCAATGTGCGTTAATACATACGTAAATCAAACGCTCGCCAAAAATGTCGTGCATATATAATAAGATTTTCGCATGCATATATAACGCTGTCATGGTCATTGAATTGCGTCGACATGATTATGATCGCGAGCGATGAAAATAATCATCGCGTAAATAAGTACACATATAATTTAATCAGTTGCAAGATAAAATTTCAATAAAAATTTTCCCGGTATTAATTATAATATTATTCACTAGAATATCTTGTAATAAAATTTTTTTTGTGTTCCTATATTACTTACGTTTCATCACGTGCTACATAAAAATTGTTATATTATTAAATTGCTTATATTAATAGAAATTATTTCTTTAATTTTTTTATTAATAGATAATTTAAAATCTTTACAAACAGAAAAATCATTCAAACATAATCTTTATAAGATAATTAACTATCAAAACTATATTAATCATGAATATATAAATTGATTAACAAAAAAATAAGCCAAAATAATTGTCTTTCCAACGTGATAATACATTTTTAGGTATTGCCAGCACGCTCTTTTGTAGTTTGGAGCATTTTACCATTCAATAAAAAAGTCTAAGGTCAATTTCACGACACTGTTTCATAATTTTATTAAAAACTTAGTTAATACAATATTTAAAAGTAACTTTCATGAGATAATGAGTTGTCAAATCCATACGCATCAGACTATATTAAATGGATTAACAAAGGACTAATAAATGTAATAATTAGCAGCAAGATATGCAGTCACATATTAAAATACTACTATTCATCTAATGTATACTTGAAGGTACAATGCACTTATTAAAAAAATTGCCAGATTGTTCTTACAAAAATATTTTTGTTATAAAGTCTTTTCATATTTTTGTGTTTTTATGCTATATATATGTCGGCATTTTACTAATTTTAAATTCAATTTTACTGTTCACACTTGAACTATTCATTTATTCAGTGTTTAAAATGTATAATGTATACATATATAATATCATAAAATAGCTAAAGAGAAAAAATTATGGAATATTAATTATCATCCTCTCTAAATTAGTTAATGCAGAATACATTTTAAAATTAAAATATTGTAATTATAACAAAATAAAAATAAATTACTGTATATGCAATTATTGTTTTATTTTAAGTACCATTAAGATTTTTATAAAGTACCATTAAGATTTTCTTTTAAAGTATAATGAAGTATAAAAAAGGCTTAAATTATTTTAAGAGAAACATTCTATAATAATATAGCATATAAAAAGATAACCCAAGTTTTTTGCAATACATTTTGGACAATTTATGTTGTATTTTGTCATTCAATCTACTTTGTCGCAAGGGCGTAAAAGTCAGGTGAATAAAGGGGAAATGCGGAGAGGTGCAAGATCGACTCCACCCTCATAGAATCTCACGACACTCCTATCGAGGTTATCAGAAAGCATGTAAATCGCCAAGATCGACAGTTGTGAGAGCGGAATCTTAAGGGTTAGCATAAAAAAGGCAATTGCTTCTATTTTCCCATCCACCTTCTCTTCTGACACCTCTTCACTCCCTCGAGAGCATCCGGATGCATGCATACGCATAGCTCTGTATCCCACAGATGAATCGATAAGAAAAAAAAGAGGAAGAGCAGAAAGAAGGAAGAAAGGGAGAAAGAGAAGGAAAGAAGAAAAAAAATGAAAGATCAGAAATAACGGGGAATAAACGAGCGCGAGAAAAATAAAAGAGACAAAGATGGATTAGTTCCTTTCAACTGCACTTTCTTACACTTTCTTACACTCTGTATACTTTATCAAATTATTCGCGCTATTTCATACTTTCTTATATCCATATCAGATTACATATTGGAGATTAAAAATTATATAGATTGAAAATTAAAATTTAATCAATTAGGATATAAAACAGAATAAAATTAAATTTATCCGATTGGTAGAATTTGTATCATCAGTTAGCAGTCTTCAGTTTTCAATACTTAATTTGGAGATCTCGATTGTGTATGTTGAAATGAGTTAAAAATGATAAAAGCGAGCAAATTCACTAGAATATTTATAATTTAGTTGGTCATTAACGTCATCTAATAAATTACTTTTATAATTTTTACTTGTTTCAAGATACAGAATCAACGTTTCTTTCTGATACGAGCTTTGCGCTTTTTGTATTTAAAAGATAAATGTATATATAATCATATAATAGTAAAAAGAAATAAATATGTGAAAAGAATAAATTTGATATGAACAAAGCCATCAAAGTAGTCAAAGAAATAGTTTATTCATCCTCTTTTATACTTTATTACATTTAAAGAGCAATCATATGCATATTAAGCATATGCATATTTAAATTAAAATCATGGTTGAAAATAAAGTACAATTTCAAAATCAATTTTATATCGAAAATCATATAATTAAAAAAGAAGTGGAAGAAAGGAAATATCGCAGAAAGAACGAATGAGAAAATGAAAGAGAGAGACAAAGATGGACGATGAGTCTGCTCGTTTCAATCACACCTTCCTACACTCTCTACACTCTCGTCAAGTTAATTACACTTATTCACTATTTCACACCTTGCACTTTGTTACACTTTTCGTGCCTAAACCAAAATAGATGTGCACGCAATTGTCACAAAAAGAGAAAAAGAAAAAAGTAAGTAAAAAAAATGGGCAAAATCCAGCAGAGAAAGAAGCAAACTATCGATCTTTTTCAATCTTTTGCAATTTATAACATTCGAACGATACTCAATAGGAACATAAAATTGGATGCGTAAAATTGGATGAAAGTGAAAGCGATATAACCGAAAGAACAGTTTCTCAAAGAATGGTTTTTCTCGAAAACCATGCAGGTGAAGAGAAAAAAGGAGAGAAAAGAAAGAAACTAGCAGACGTGAGGTTATGGTACTTACTGCTTATCTTCATACCGCCGAGGGGCGGATTCGCAGGCTGCTTGTTACCCTCGGCGAAGGAGGTGGTTCTCGGTCGTCCGCTCATTCTGAAGCCTTCTCGACCGCCTCCACCTCCGCCTCCACACCTACACCGCGATTTGAGAAGGTTGCGTCCCCGCTGCCTCTTTCTCTCCTGCTACTCCTACTGCGTCTACTAGGTTAGGTTGGCCGGTATCTCTCCGGCGATTTTCCTCCTCCTCCTCCGCCACCGCCTGAAGTTAGCCCGGGTAGTCGCCGTTGATGTCGTTTCCCTCGTCAACACCACTTCGCACATCAATAACAGTCGCACACGCGATTATCACATCGCACGAGAGTGCGCGCTCACGCGCGCACTTTCTTTTCTCTCTTTCTCTCTCTCTCTCGCTCTCTTCTTATCTTCTCTGTCACCTCTTCACACCGTTTTCACGGTTTCTACTTCGCACGTTATGCCAACGACGCTCGACTGCTAGTTCGGGGAAAAGTTAAAGAGTGTGACAAGACTGAAGGAGGAAGGTGAACGTGGAGGGCAGGAGTATAGGAAGAGAGATGGCGACAAGCAGCGCGAGAGACCGCAGACGACACTAACTTTTTTACGGATAACTTTTACCTTCCTGTGTACGCGCGAAGAGGTGACGAGTGTCGATCAGCACTCCGTGTTCGTTGCACGAAAGCACCTTTTCCACAGAAGGGGGAAGGAGGAGAGAGAGGAGAGCCCACCTTCATACACTCGTCGTCGTACAAGCGACACCACCCTCTTTTTCGGCACACTGACGCGCACTCTCTCGGCGACGACGGCCTAGCTTCCTTCTCGCGCTGCTGTCACGGCGATGCAGCAGTGGCGGCCGCGAGCAGTCCAAAGCGCGGTACCGTCAGCCAATGAACGGTGGCGGGGGAGGGGGAGGGATGACGCTGCGGAGCGCCGCTGGCGAGAGCAACGAAGGGTGCGTGCCAACGTCGTGGCGGCGGGGGGGGGTGGGGGGGGGGGGGGGGGGGGCGGGGGAAGGGGAATGTAGGAAAACAACGTCGTGGCGGCGGTGGCGATGGTGGCGGTGGCGGTGGTGGCGGTAGTGGCGACGACAGATCGACGTTTTTAGGATGGCTTGTACTACTTGACTCCTATAAAACACGGCTGCTTCCTCGCGATCCCGCGCCTCGGCTCTCTCCGTCGTCGTCGGTCGCCGACGTATTACGTAGCGGCGCGCCACCGCGCGGTACTCCGCCGACGACGCGCGGCGTGAATTCTTACTTCCACGGCCAACGTCGCGTTGATCTCCCACCGATCGCGGCTATCTTCGCTCCGCACTCGCTACTCCGACGTTTCTCTCTCTCTCTCTGTCTCTCTTTCTCTCACTGGTGTCGTCGCGCCTCGTTCCGTCTTTCTCTCTCTTCTCTCTTTTTCTGTCTCACGCACTATACTTTTCTTCTTCACTGTCTCTCTCTCTCTCTCTCTCTCTCTCTCTCTCTCTCTCTCCGTTATAGTCTCGTCACTCGCTAGTTACTCCGATTCTTGCGTTTTACTCTACTTCACTCCTCGTCGTTGATGTCTGACAGATTTCCGTACTGCTGCATATCGCCGCGCGCGGTGCGAGTCGGGTAGTATGAAATTACGGAGCGAGAAGAACGACTATTGCACTCTACTCAACAGGAGATCGTCGTCGCCGTCGCCGTCGTCGCCGTTCTTCGTCGTCGTTCTCGCGTTCAACGCCCGTATTCAATCGGCACTCTGTCTGTCTTTTTCTTTCTTTACCTACTGTGTGTCGTGGGCACCGGACAGGCCGACGCAGGGCAGTTCTCGCAGCAGTTCCTCAGTATGTCGCGACGACGCGATTGGACGCGGTGGATAATATCGAACGCGGAAAAAAAAGAAACACGCGTCCGCGGCGGTCACACGGCGGCGGTAATGTCGAACGATACACACGGCGATCAGCGACGACCTCTCTGCCTCGTCGTCGTCGAGCAGCAGCACGGCAACACCACACCGACCATTGAATTTTTCGATACCTCCTCCTCAGACATTGACCCGTTCGGGCGAGATCGGGCCAGTCGAGCGCCGGCGGACATTGCCGAATGTGACGTCAGCGACACCCCGCCCTGCCCCTTGCCGAGAGAGCCAAAAGCAGCGTTCTATCGAGTATCGATAGTGGCGCTGTAGTCACGCTTTTCAACGCTCAACTCTCGCGATTTTCCATTTGCATTGTGGCGCGCAATTCGAATTTCAGAAAAGAGTCGTGTAAATTCCATGACATCGACGAGGCTATTAAAAACCGACATTTTTATCGTAGTAAAACGGAGAGTACAGACTCTTGCATAATACATAATGCATAAGAAATTGAACCAATCAAAGTCCTTCATTTTCTTCCTTTCAATAAAATAAAGAACTCTGACGGAATTTCTTATGCTTTATGTGTTATGCGTTGTGCAAGAATCTATGCCCGCTTTAAGCTAATCTGCAATACGTTCCTTGCTTCCTGTGTCTTCCTTTTTATCTGTTTGTACAGTTTTATTGACACGATATAATCACGGTTCTTTCCACGTGTTTCCTCAGTTGACACTAAATATTCTTGAAATATTTATAAGATTCCTAAAATCTTAAAAAAAAAAAAAGATTCCAAGAGTATTTCAGAATATCGCGAAATATTTACGAAATGTAGAAACAACGTTCAAATATCCGTTAAAAACTCCATTTATACATATGTCGTTATATATTTCGAGAATGTTCCATATATATTCCGCAAAATTTTAATTTTTCTAGAAATTCCAGAAGAAGAAGAATTTGTGAAGAACACATTCCATATTATTCACTTTAAAGCCCAATTTTGGAGCTCACTTGGCTACGTTCCATTACACGCATAATATGCATGAGGTATTATTTTATCCTTATTTGACTCATTTAATTGTAGAGCCTCTATCCCCCGCAAAGGGATATCACAGGATCTTTTTTCTAAATTTATCGCATGGTATTGTGACCCTTTGTTTGAGTCGGAAAATCAGGGGAAAAGATGAAGAAGACAATCACCCTGATAGCTTTTTGTCGGGCTGTGTGGCTCTCCATAGCAAGATAATTTACTTGCTAATATGAACGACTCGAAATTTCAGCCATGATGCAAATAGACAAGTAGAAGTAGATATGGTATGCTCTTGCGCATGTTTATCTGCTGCGACCAATCAGAGCTTGACCTTTTTTTATCATTTTTTAGCAGATTTTATTTTAATATTTCTGCTATGACAGTAAAATCACCGACGAGATACTATTAAAGACTCTTGGCCCTGAGCAAATTTTTGTGACTATCAATGAGGCCCGGGGAGCGATAAAAAGTAGGGGTTTCCATTTAAGATTTCAAAGTTACCCCCAGCTCCACTCCCAGAGAGAAGTGGGAGGTGGCTAAGTTTTGTGGGATAGAATTGCTCCTTCAAAAATGTTAAGGGTTTATATGGAACATTTTTTCATACAATGCTTATTTTTCCAAATATTTTGCAGTCTCTGATTAAAAAACTATGTATTGTAATATTAGTATTTTATATTGTGTATATATATATATATATATATATATATACACA
>NW_011627542.1:2754203-2869229 GCF_000204515.1 Acromyrmex echinatior | reverse complement strand
CCCTTAATAAAAATCATTAAAATTTGTTGTTAGAATTATAATTCTCTCTTTGACATTATTAATCGCTATAAGATTTTATAATTCTACCACAGTAAATACAGTAGAGTATACCATCCAAAATAGTTTCAAGACATTTTATATAACACATCTAGCTAATTTTTTCTATCTTTAAAAAATATGAAGGGTGAATAAGTTATATCATTAACGGTGTAGGCAAAAGGATACGTTTCTAAAATATTATAAAGAAATTTGATCGCTGAGTTGTAAGCTTATCGGATAACAATTAATAATATTTCCAATTGTATTTTGAAAGAAAAAGAAAACAAATTTATTTATTTCTTTTGTCTGTGAAAAATATTTACTTTCTTTACCTGATAAAGCACAGAAACAAATGGCTTTCATGAAAGAAAAGATGATATTATTTACCGATATTTTCCTTGCAGCTACTACATTTTGCTCTCTATGGTTATGATATGTTATACTCTTTTCACTTAAAACGATATACTTTTATTTGAGCATTAGAATGAAAATAGAAGAAAAATAGTTGAAATAAATTAATAATTAAATAGAAGAAAAATTATTTTGAAATAAATATAAGAAACGATTAAAAAAATATTTTTATAGCTTTATCAGCAACATACGAAATATGTATTATATATGAGGCAAACCTTTAAAACATCATTTTTAATTTTTTTTAATTTTCTTTTTTTTTTAATATTCTACAGATAAAAATATAAGACACGTGTTTTGCGAAAAATTTGAGATTTTTTTTGTAAAGTTATTGACAATTGTAAGTTGCAGAAATTCATAAAAAAACATCGCTCAATGCGAAATTATATTATTGAAACCATTAGTACAAAAAAAATGCAAGTGATCAATTTTAAAGATCTCAAATTGTTCTATAGATAAGTTATTTTTAATTTATCATTTTCATATAAATAAATCATTTTCCACTTGTTTACAATTTTTATTAATATTTTTCATCATCAACTCATCAATTTAAAAATTCTGTAAAAATATATATTATATTACTTCAATTATGAAGTAACCCTCAAAATTACAAATGAAACTCAAATGGAATGTATAGTTAAAAAATTCTGTTGTGAGGCGCATACGGTACTGCGCCATCATACAATAGAATTTTTTAATGCCTTATATGTTTATATTCTAAATGATATACAATATATAAAAATACTAACATGATTATAAAAATTAGGAATGATATGTATATATACTTTTATTTCTTGTTTATTACATTTTCTTTCTATATTACGTGACTGTCTTAAATATTTTACATGTTTGAAATATTACGCTTGTTTGTCATTTATTTAAATATTTATCAATTAATAAATTATATAATAAATAAACTCCAAAACTTTAAAAATGTCTTCAAATTTTTGAATTAAATAATCAGCATGATTAGAATTTGCCTATATGAGGCAAATTCTAGTGTTTTATTATAATAAAATTTTAAGATTATTTCCGTATCTCGAAAAGTTTTGAATATTAAATTATTGCGTAATTATAGATTAAATCATTTTTATATTTCAAAATATTTTGAATTTCTTATGTAAAATAATTAACTTGTTTAATGTTCCAGATATAAAACACTTTGAGCATTCATTTTACTTAAGAAAAATGTGTTCTTATTTCTTTTTAAAAAGTCAATTATCATTTATTTATGTATACTCAATAAATTTTAATATAAAAATAATTGTTTTATTAAATGATTTGTTTTATTATATCCAACTGAGATAAAAGATACTATTAAAGATATAAGTATCTTATTTATACTTAAAAATCTTACACTTAAAAATAGTTTTAAAAGCTTGAATATTAACTTATGGTGCTCCGACCTCTCTTAATTTATATAAATTAACAATATTTCAAAATTAATTTACAAAATTATTATATTATAAAATATGAGTATCATGAATGAAACAAAAGTATTTTCAAGAATTATTGCTTTTCTTGAAATCATACATTTTCATTAAAGAATACAAAACTTAGTCTATGTGTAATATATTTTCAAGTTTAAAAATATTAAATTACGTCAAGAAATTACGATAAGAAAATGTTTACGAGAATATTTATGCCATCAGTAAAATGTTTTTTTCTACGGACGGTAAAAGAAATTTTATTTTCTACTAAAGTGTAAACGTACTTACCGACGATTAGTTATTCCAGTTTATATTTAATATAACATTCATCCATGACATAATTTTCAACGACTTAATATGTCGGTACATTACCCTTAATAATTTCGCTGGTAATGCAGAGATCTAAAATTTGCTCGTATTCGTGACCGATAGTGCACTAGCTCCGTCTGGTGTCGAGTGAGGAATGATCGAGACGCCTCTTCTCCCTCCATTCCAACCCTGATGCTTCGTTCCGTCGACGGCGCCGGTGGCAAAGCGCGGGTTACGGTTTAAGTTGCATTTTAGATGCGAACGAACGCGCATCTCTTTTGGACTCACGGTTACGCGGTTAACGTTTCGTGAACATCGGGCGCGCGTTACGAGCTAAGTGCGATACGAGTCAATTGTGAACGATTCTGCGACGCGGATCGTCACTGCGTGACGCGGGATTGACCGGTGAGTTTCAATATTTTTCTCGTCTGTGTGTGAGTTAGCACTTAAATTCAGCCGCGCGACTCCCAAACTTATTGCGCTGAAAAACCGTACGTGCGTTTCCGTGTATCCGAAGACATTTGCTTCTTTTTATTGCATTCCATGCAAATTGAATTGTAGCAAAATAACTGTGCCTCAAACTTTTGTTAACTTTTTTTTCGTATCAGTGATTGAGTTGGGTATATATATCCAGACAACGCAAAGTGTCCAAAATCACATGATGAGAGATCGGAGCACCATAAGTTAATATTCAAGCTTTTAAAACTATTTTTAAGTATAAGATTTTTAAATATAAATAAGATATTACTTATACTTATGTCTTTAATAGTATCTTTTATCTCAGTTTAATGTAATAAAACAAATACATAAGACACCTTCGGTGTCTAAAAAATGTTTTACGTCTCAATTTTAGACTTTGTGTTGTCTAGGTATACAGTTATATATAGTTTTTCAATTATATATACAATTTCTTAGACTATTTTCTTCAATTCTTAGATTCTTTCTATCCTTTTTTACTAATATAGTTTAATTTTAATTTCGGGTTCAACTAGCTCCTCATTTTTTTCTAGAGTAAAAAGAATAAGTAGAATCGAGATTGTGTTTATCTACATTGAAATGGGCATAAGTAATTGGAAGCAGAAAAACATTATGCTCTTTCGAATTCAGCCATTTTAAAAAAACATATTTCAAACATAGTTCTATCTATAGTGATGTAGGATAGAATGACTTTTTGTTTTGCTGACACACTGGCTGTTTTTTGATATGCGATAACTGCTCTCTGACGATTGGTTTTGTTATGCTTGATGCACTCTCAACATATAGATATCTAGCAATATTTTGCAACAAGAGATACATATATACATATATATAAGTTCAGAAATTGTCAGTTTAGAAATTGTCGTTTAATTTTTTTGCAATTATGAATTTTTTTATGTCACAAATTTGATGTAATGTTATTTTAACGGTTATTTTACTTTTGTTTATGTCTCAGTTTCTACAATTGTTATTATAATATTATTACAATATTACTTTTTTGATACCTACTTACAATTATTTATTTTTTAATATATGTATCTTTTATAGTATTAAAGTAAATAAAGATATTAAACGAATATTGGAATATGGAATAAAATAACGAATAACATTCTATTTTAGTGACGTTATGAAAGTGTTTGTAAAATACAGTCCAATTATATATTTTTGTTACGAGAGAAAATGGTTTCTTCAGGAAGTCTTATCATTTTCTCTTATAACTTGGAGAATAACTCGTTCACGACATTTTCGTGAAGGAAAGATCGGCTCGACAATGGTCGAGGAATCCGCAATTGAAAAGAAATATATCTTTTATATCGTGGTTGATACGGAACACCTTTGTATATTTGACAGGGAAGAAGCGTGAAAGTCTTTGAAGGCAGAAAGAAGAAAAGATGTTCTAAAAATGTAAAAAGTACCTACCTACGATTGAAACGAACAAATATTCTGAGCGCTTTCTATGAATATTTCAGTCCTTTATCACTCTTGTTTTCGATCATCGCTTTTGTTATATAGTTTTAGAGAGTGACATTTTCCACGAATTATCCGTGAAATTCGTGATATTTTGCATTTGGCACGTTTGTTTCTGAACTTGCGTAGTGGTTGAATATTTCAAGGACTCATCAATTGAAAGCAATAAAAGTGACATGTCACATTCAAAATGTTATTCTCTTTGAAATATTATTTTCTATTTTATTAAACTTTTTGTTAAACTTTATTGTATTATTATTTGCCTGCCAGGATCACAAGAATCTGAAAATTATAATAAATGCTATTGATATGCTCGATTTCTACCGCAATCTAACAGAAATTAATAAATTAAATTATTCTGTGGAATACTAAATAACCAATATCGAATAATGAAATAGAAGAAAGCAATAACGTACATTGACAATTTTCAAATATGAAACGAGAGATGTGCAATTGTATTCCTTGGTACTAAAATAATAAGAGAAATATTGTTTTCATTTTTAATATTATATAGTTATTTAAATATTTTTTCCATGCGAGATATTTTTGATTATTAATACTTTATTTAAAAAGAATAATGTTAATAAAATTAATATTTTAAAAAACCATTTCTTGCAAAAGTATATTTTTCTAACAAAACTTATGAACAAATGCTAATAAAATAATTCTTGTGTGTTATTTAATAGATTATTTTATACAAATATTAATAGAGCGAATAATAGGAAATATTTCACGAGAAAACTGCAATACGTATACCGTCGGAAATAAACTTCCGCGCGCCCTCAAAATTGAGCATTAAAAATCCACGGGTTATCAAGCGACTGCAGCGGCATTATATCTTTGTCAGATCTCGTCAGCGTGAATTAGTCTCATCCTTTCGGTGCGGCAAGCCGGCCAAGTTTCAACGTGGAAAGATCGTCTTGCCCGAGCTTCTTCCGTTCCTGCCGAGAATTCCAACACTCCCGGAAGGTTAGATGCAGGGTGTGTTCTACTACTCTTTTTCATTTTATTTTCGACTAAAAAATAATGAAAGAGAACCCATGCCGCGCTCCGTAAAGCTTTAACCTTAAATACGTATGACATGAAAGAAACCGGGATGCTATGATTCTTTGCGTGTCGCGACGCAAATATAATCGCATTCATTGCTATTGAAAGAGCAAAGAATTCGCATATGATGCAACGATCTGTCGCGGTTTCTTTCCAGTATCAGGATGCATACACACCTTCAGTACTACATTATATATGGATTATCGGTTGGTTCTCACGTATTATTCAAATCACATTTGAATAATAATAAGAAGAGGGAAATTTATTCTTGAAGAGTCTCCTCAATGAGGAGGCTCCTCTTTTCTCTGTGCTTTATTAAATAATATTACATGTATCATAATGAATTTTCGATACTATAACATATTATTGAACATAATCTCATTACGGAATCCCACTAAACTAAATTCAAGTCTTCTATGTAAATATATGATGATAGCGATCAGATTTCCATGATAGCCACTGCATAATGGATATTGATACATTATAGTGTCGGTATAACGAGCAAGTTCAAAATATGTTGATACATCTTAAATAATACAAATATCTCTTAAAAATATATTCTTAGTTATTTTAAAGTTATTTTTTTTTTAATTATTATGTCTTTTCATATTTTAAGACAAAATGTTTTTCAGAATTGAAATGAAAATATTGTACGTGATTTTTATTATATGATATTATAATTTCATTTTTTATTTTTGCTTTTTATCGTATAAATATTTATGTAGTAATAATAAACACTATTTGATACTTTTTGTAACAAAAATTCAAAATTTGTTATTATTTGTGTATGTTACCGATTTCGTTTAACGTAAAATTAAACCAATTTTATGTTTTTTAAATATTGATAATAAAAAAGGGTATTTTATTATAACAAAATTTAAAAAACTCTTCTTAATTGATAGTAAGAGATTAAAACTATTGGTAACATATATAAATAATAAATCTTGATTTTTTTTTATCAAACATATCAAATAAAATGTTTAATATTATTACACAAAATTTGCAAGGAAAGCGAAAAAATAAAAATAAGAATAGAAGTGGAGAGAGCCAATTTGATTTACAAAGGTTTCTAAATTATTTTGAAGACACAAATCAATTTGTCTGAAAGATGCGAACGAAAAATCTTAAAAATTATTCATAGATTTTGTTAATTTGATCGATTGATTTGAATATCCTTTAAATCTCAAAGGGAGTATCGCAGTTAGGCAGCGCGAGTAGCATAGTAATCCGTTTCGAATGTGATCGTCGAATTAATTCCGTCTCTGAATTCCCACTCAATTTCTGATCAGTCTCCTGCTCAAAAGCGCAACGCAGCGCAGCGTAGAGGCTGCGTGCAAATTAAACGACTGCATGATTCTCGGCCTCTCGTATATATTAGTTAATACCATTGCGCCGGCATTCAATGGAAGCACTGCGAATATCGGATGAATCTAAAGCGCTATATTGAGACTCGACGACGATAACAGAGATGTGATATTTGATTGACTAAGCTACTAAAGTTGCAGTTTCGTATAAAAAGTATCATTATCATTGGTTATTATTTTTCTATATTTATTTTCACCTTATTTTCATTGTTTTAATATACTTCTGCTTTATCTTTTCGGAACATTTTTGGAAACTTAAGAATAATATTTTTATATACCTTTGATATTTTTAAATTTAATTAAATCTTTTTTATTTTGTTTTTTGATTTTATTAGATTGTCTTAGAAATTGAAAATATTTAATCTTTGTTTAACGTTTTATCTAAGTTGTAACGTTTATCATTTTTTCTTATTTGTAATACGGAATTATTGGTTGATAAAAATAATATGTAAAAAGGATAATATAAAAATATAAAAATAAGAATCTATATATTGTTAATCTAATTTAGATACTGTCTTTGAAATTTGAAATTAATAATTCTGACATTTAAAAAGAAAAATTGACTTTATATTTTTTAGAAAATCTGTCACTATAAAATTAACGTCGTGAGTTATATGTGATTGTAAAGGGGAAAAAAGGGGAGATGTTTATCTCGATTGATTATTCCGGTTGGGGATTCTGGCACATGTCGATGTTAGCTTAAATAAGCTTAAAATACATACTTATCATATTTAGATGCTCCACAAGAACGCGTGAGATAATCCTAAACGATGCACGAGAATATGTCACTAATCAGCGTCATATATAATGCGTGCGATAGAGCTCAGTATATATAATAGTACGTTAGCCGTATACGGATACGCTACGTTGCCAATATTATCCCGCCACCCCTTCTGCATACGAGGTCCCCTTTTGTATTCCTCGCACATGCTTTCTCACGGAGCTTGATGCTACTGCAGTCGATATGCATTTTGAAGTTTATTGTGGTCCTTTTTTCGAATTTATGCGTGCACGTGTTTTTTTTTATTCACTATGACAGATGGTTTGATTTTCAAACTTCGACATCACTTAAATGTATTTTTTAAAAGCTATAACAATAGTATAGATAATTTTATATAATAGTTATATATTATATTATATATATAAATGACATAATATATTCTAAATTATAATAATGCGTGTCATTATAATGTTATTAATAATTGATACTGAATAGCGAATATAAGAATATATTTAAGCAATATTACAAATATGTTGATCAAAGAAAAATTAATTATAATATAAAAAATTCAATTAAATCACAATTTTATCTCAAGTTAGTAATTATTAAATTAATAAATATTCTATAATTTAACATTTGAAAACTGATATTACACAGATACGTTTAAGAATATAAAAAATATTCTGCTTGATATAAAATTGTTCATGTAATACAACGAAATACTATCGTTCTGTTTGAGTTAATGAAAATATTTTTATACTAAATATTATCATGATACTAAAATGGCATTATGACACAATGAGTAACGTTGATTTATCCTGCTGTATACATTTGCATATGATATATGACATATTTTCTTCATCCACTTCAGACACACACACACACACACACACGCGCGCGCGCGCACACATACACACATATGTTTAATTGAAATCGTCGGTTAATAATCTATTTCAATTAAAATCCATTTCTGAATGTTATCAAAACATTCTTTTGTAGTTTATTTAAAATCAATTGTTTGTCAATCTTATCTCGTTAAATTTACCTTATTTTATTAAGTAATATCGCGTTAACATTAACGATTAAATAAATCGTGTCAATCGCTATAATACAACAAAAGAAACTTGTTTTTTTAATACAAGAAAGAAATCATTTTCTGTGATTTTTTTATGTTGAGTACAATTCTAATCTTCGAAGTGCAGTTACAATTTTATAAAATAATGTCTTTTTATTATGCTACGTCTAAATCACAGTCAGCATCGTATGAAAGTTTTATTCTAAATTACATATGTATATGCATTATTGATTATCAAAGGAAGAATTTATTGCAAAGATTAAAGACATAATATAAAGATTAAGACATAATATCTTGAAAATAAAATTATTGAATTTTCTACTTTATACAAAAATTGTAAATTAATAATTATTGATAATCTATAGATTTCAATTGTTTATTTAAACAAAAGTGTTTTCCAAAGGTGTTTGCTAAATTCGATATCTAAAAATTCACAACAAAAATTAACAATTGTGAAATTAATATAATGAATGTTAGAATAATAAAGACATTTGAATTTTTACAAAAATTTATAATATAGGAATTATTCCGATTACTGAGAAATTCGATAGATATTAAAATTGACAGGTTACAGAGAAATTCAATATTAAAATTGACGCATACAATATGCGGATGTAATTTCTGTAGTACGTTCGTAGCTCTTAATGGCTTTAATATATCTATATGCGGTATAATAAATCCAATATTTAATCACCGAAATTGATCTTAATGTTATGAGAGAGAAGAATTCTATTTGAAGATTGAAAGTCCTAATTAAATCTTTATTTAATCTCAAATGCATTCACAAATACGTCATATATAATAGTTAAAGTTTATTAAATTATGTTGAGTTCTTTTTACAAATTAAAAAATTGTTTTAATATGATGATAATGTGTGTGTATAAGTATCTAAAATGTTATTATTCTTATTATTAATTGTTTCTTTAATGAGTAAATATTATCTCTATTATTTCTATTAAAATTCAGCTAAAATTGTATAAAACATATATAATAAAATACAAGAATTAATTATCTTTTTTTTTGCTTTTTTCTTTTTTTTAAAACTATGTGCACAGATAATATGAGTAAACTCCTGCCTCATTTTCTTCTAAAAAAATTCTATTTTTGTAAGAACATAACATATTTCTAATTTTTTTCATAAAAATTAAAATGTAAAAGTTTTTTTATTGAATTGTATTTCATTTAATGTTACCATAATATTTCTGTATTCTGATAGAGAGTATGCATTAATCAATATGCAGCAGATACTATTTCGGATGTTAAATCAATAATATATATGACTTTAGTCTGCGTTTTACTGACGTAATGTTTATGCTCAAATAAATGCGATATATTTCTTCCACTGCTACTTCATTTTTTAATTCAATTATCAAGGCTAGGCCACATGCTATTTCTTGTATTTACTCTGGATGATTTTCTTGACATTTTTGTGACAATGACCCGACAATCTATTTTAATCTGCCTGCGAAGCGATAACAGTTTTAATGATTACAGAGAAATGTATGTTATACGTCTCCATCTCTCATGTATCCTACCTCTTGGATACTATTAAGCTTCACGCTGTCGTCACTGGGGCCGTGTTATTGGTCCGTCTCCTATTCCATCCATGTTTGCGTAATTTTAATAATTGAAATTCCAAATGGACGAATATGCTAATCTCCGTTTCTGCCACTGTATTTTATTCACATGTATCTCCCGGAACTAGCCGGACTTGTTTTTCTCCTCATATACCGAGAGATTGTATCCTGGCGCTTTATATCCGCTTCAGCCCCTAGTCTATTACTTTTTTACTGCATATCCGCTGATCTCAAGTCGATCGTAGCGGCTTTTTGCGTTCTGTATTTCCTCGGTATTACCTCTTTTGATATTTCTCTTTCTGTCTTTAGCCCTTGATATAAATTCTCTCTACATAGAGATAACAGTGTCGAAATAAATTTCATATACGACAGAAAAATTGTATAAATTTTTTTTTATTTTTATGCATTTTAAATATTAATGGACTATTAAACAAGAAGAATAATCCGGGGTTTAAAACGTGGTTGTTCCACTCTCGGAATATTTGCGGCATGAGTGTGCAGCTTTATTAATGCTGGAGTATCGTTCCCCGTTCCCTAACGAGCTGATGTCTTCCGCGGGCAAGCCCCCGATCACGCTGTGATAGGGGACACAGTAATCAAGCTGAACGAGCGATAGCAGATCAGAAGACATACTTCAACCACGGTGTACATTTTTAATCATGCGTCTCGGTCGACTACGTAATATATCGCTGCTTTAATTCTCAAGAGTAAAATATATTTTATCTCTTAAATGGCAAGACAAAAATATATACATTGCAGATTTCAATTTTATTTTTTCAAGTGTATGATTTTATATATATTAAATAGATATAAATAATAATCTATTTAATATTAGCGTACACTAATTGTCACTGAATTGTTTTATTGTTATTGATTTATATGATTTATTCTTGATATTACATTATTAAAAGTAAAAGCAAAGTAGTTATTTAAATGTCGCTATATTAAATCAGATATATATGGTACAATATAAAAGCGGACAACAATGCATCTCTATAACAATTTTTTTCTCTCGTTTTGTTTGTCTCACAATCCTTCCTCGTGAAACGCGCGTCATGAATAATCAGTGACTGATTTTTTTTCATCACCTCGTTTCCTACTTTCGTATTCATTGATTCGTGAACCGCGAAACGAGACGTGCGCTTCCGAAAGATATGGTCATTTAATTTCGTGTGCTATGAGTACAATAGTGGATTATTGTTTGATCTATTTCTCAATTCAACGTGAATCTTTTCCTCTCGATTGCTCTCGATATGGCTCGGATATTGAGTATTATTTCGTGGGCGATCGCCATCTGATTTCTGCAACGCGACGTGCTTTTCATTTATCATAATGAATAAATATTTAGATCGAAATGCGCCTATCTAAATCCATTACCAGTCGCACGATATGACATGACTCACGATTTAATATATAAAATCGTGTCCTGGTAGTGGACTTGTCATTTCGCATTGTTGACTTCATTCCTACGTAGTTTGTTTAAACTGTATGGGTAGTGTCAGCGAGATTTGACACGAAGATGGCGAAAATTTGGTTCCCATTTCACTAAACGTTCGATAAAACCGCGTTAGTGTGAAATTTACTCATTGTAGAGAGCAGTGTAAAGAAGAGGAGAACAAAAACATTTTATTTGTTTATAATATATTACATTTTTACTTTTGCGTACAGAAAAGTTTTATTTTTTAAGATTTTATTTATTCTAACAAAATTATATTTTAAATATGGTATAAACATTATTAAGATTATTATTACTTTATATGTGTATACGTAAAAGTAGATATATATATATGTAAATGAATTTTATATTTTTTGTTATTTGAAATAATACATTTTTATCTTTTAAGTTTAAATAATAATCACATACATACAATAATCTTCAAGTAATAATCACACACATAAAATGTATTATCAATCATTTTGTATTTGAGTTTTTCTTTTTAACATAGATAAAAATGCAATTTTCTATAATATTTATTGAGTGTGCGCGTATGTATTTAACTAACTTTTGTCGTTTTAATGTAAAAGAAAAAATAGCCTTTGTCTCTATGAAATATAGATCATGTATACATTTTACCTTTTGCATAATATAAATTTTACATTTTTTAAACTGCTAATTGTATTATATTGCTCTGAAAAGATATTTATCTTCCATAATGTAGTATCGATTTGAATTGGTAATGTACAGAGAACAATTTTACTTAGCAGTAGCCATTTAGAGATTGGCTTTTCACCTTTTTCATTTCAATCTCCCTGAAAATGATGTTAGTTAATATTTCTTTTTACAATATTTTATTTTATTCTTGACTGTATCAGATGTTCTATTTTAAATTTCTTTTTTCTTAAATTTCCTTTAATGGAAATTATTGCATTTATTATTTTATTACTCTTATTAGTTACAAAATTGGATATCAATGATATTTAATAGATATCGAAAGTTTAAATTTTATTTTTTGGTCGTATTATGTTCTACTTCTAATATTCTTTTATCGTAAATTTTGTTTATAAATTTTTTTTATTTTTATTTATTAAGTGTGCGTAAATGTTTAACTAACTTTTGTTGTTCTAGTATAAAAGAAAGAATTTGAAGGATTTGTCTTTGTCAAATACATGCATAATATTTTTTGTATTATATAAATTTTTGTATTATATAAATTTTACATAGGCAGATTTTTAAATTTAATTTTTTACTTACCATATTTATTAATTAAAAAAAAACCTAAATATTAAAATATTTCTTTTTCAATCCAGAATGTTTATCTATAATATATATGAAATGTTTTTGCAAGTAATTATTTACTTATAATATTATTTACAATAATAACCTTAAGCTTTTTTTAATTTAAATACATATAATATTATATTATTAACAATTTATATATAATTTATATATAATTTATATATAATTTATATATAATAAATAAAGGATCGGATTCTGTATGTGTGTGTGAATATAATTTCTGATGGAATGGTAGATATGGTAACTCCCATTCCATTAAATATCCGAAATTACGTCGATTTTATCGAACTGTAGCCGATCGGGCTTTCATTCATTGTCATTCGCGACACGTTAGTTATTTTTATGACTGACGGCAACAACGGCCGTTTAATTCCACGACAGTAAAGTATTGTAGCAGTCGCCGTAAAACGGAATAATCGTGCATCGACAAATACATATCCCGAAAATGGCATAATGGCATTCGATCGTTCCAAATTTACAGTAGCCGTTGGCTGTTGATTATTGACAGTACCTTGGCGGAATATTGTTTTAAACAATCTCTCCCGTCCGGTAATTTGCAGTTTGACACGTCGTTCGTTATTATTATCGGTTCGCTTCATCTTTTCCAACATGTAGCAAATGTCGACGAAAATCAAACAAGTCTAAATGTTAGTCATTTTCAGTCAATAAGTATTCAAGAAGGCTAATATTTGAATTTACTAAATTATTGAATTTACTGAATAATTAAAATTATTAAAAAAATTTTAAATTATTAGTCAATAATAATTATTAGTAAAATTAAAATAAATTTTGCTACATTTTTAAAATTTTATTTCTATTAATTCTATGAGTATCACAATTTCAATATACGAAATATTGAAAAATTTATATTCTTTTTATTTGTTAAGTTTATTAAAATTTGTATTTATGTTTTCGAATAGATATTTTTATTAAATATTTTGTTAGTTACTTTCAGTTAAGTATACACAAGAAAAAATTTTAGTATATCTATGTTGCATATCTATTATATAAAAAATTATATAATAATATTTTATATATAATAGTATTATATAAAAGTGCTATATATAACATTTTTATATAGCTACGTTATTATATATTTATATATAATATATTTGATATTTTTAAAGATGTAGATTGAGATTTTTATAAGTTAAAATTTAATTTAAGTTTTGAATGTGGAATAGAATTTCCTTTAGATTTGATTCTGTGCAATCAGTTTTATTTTCGGCAATAAAAACCGCAGATTTTTTTTTACTGTATTGATATCAATTTCATCATATTAGTTTTGACAGTTTTGAACTTTTAAAAAAATCATGATGACGTAATATTTTGTACAATATAAAAAAGTGTCACTTTTATTGGTTTTTAAAATATTCATACGGAAAGAATAGCTTTGCTAAAGTAACTAAATATTTAGCTAAATACAGATCTGAAAATAATTCGGTTGAACGCAAAAAATAACTGTATGAGTTACTCAAACTGATAGCTAAACTGTTAATTATTTTGCAGCATTGTCATCCCATTTGAGCGTCTTATAAATTATTCAATAGTTATCAAAATTATTTTCTGTATGCTAGACTTAATTTTAAATACTTCAGCAAAACTATTCCTTCCATATACGTTAAATGCGCGATTAAATATTCTTGTCGATAAAAATACGGATTCCAATTATATATATTATTACATATTTCGAAATTTTACGAGCATTTCTCACATGTAGTTCACATTTTTCTTGATATTTCGCACATACTCGAAAGCGTAAAATATGTATTCAGAACGAAGCTTCATAAATATGTAAACACAGTTGATCAACATTTCTTGTTTAAGAAAACCTATAGAATATAATAGAAAAATTTCAAGTTTTATGTAATTTGTTTCATCAATCTTTCTTCTATTAAAAATTTATTACATATTGATTTTCAGTAATTTATTACATGTACATATTCATCACAAAAATATGATGTATATGAAATAAATATGTAATAAGTTTCTATAATTTTAATACATATTTCAAGACTCACATATAATTATTATTAATTCTCAATTACAGTTATGAAAGCTGAGTACTAAAAATTTAAGTTCTAAAGCGTCCTATTTGAAGTACAGAATGCAAGTAAATATTCGATTTGTGGCGATTGATAGAGGAAGTTTTTTAAAGTTTTTTTTTATCTGCAATTTATAATCTCTTAACAGTCATAATACCAATCGTACAAGTTTTATAGCCGTTTAAAATTTTCATTTTAAGTCTAAACGATCCGTTGCTGCAGTCGAGGTTGAATAGGAAATAAAAAACTATCTAGTATAAATTTAAATTCAATTATGTAGAAAATTTGAAACATTCTCAAATCGTCATTGAAGTTATAAGTAATAAAAAGGGATACTTTCTTTCTTTCTCTTTTTGTCTCTTTTTCTCTCTACATTTTTTGTTCTGATATATTTATGAAGAGAGATCTATCAATATTTTCTGTTCACATACGTACACAACGATTTACTTGGAGCATATACATGAAGTTCTCGATCAATCGTTATCGATCACACACGAACGGTGGCTTCGTAGTCTCGGAAAGAGGCTGACCTAGGAAAATGTTTGTTTAAAAACCATATTTCTCCGTTCGCCGCCAATGAAACCGCAGGTGCGGGCGCAGAATCCCATAGATTTTTCTTCTTCGTACGAAGCGACTTGCCGCTCTCGCGGTTTTGCTCGATACCATATTTTATCAAACTGTCTTCCTTCGATCCTATATCAAGTTAGTTTTTTTTTGTTTGTCCTTATTTTATCATTTCGGTGTAACTTTATACTTCAATATAGTTTTGCATTGAATGATTCTACTAACAATAAACAATATATTCTAAGAGAGTAATGCCAGTATAATTAAATATTAATTATAAACAGTATTAATTATAACTGTTTTATCAAATAAAATACAAAACTAAATTATTTAATTTTGTTCTCGATTATTTGTTAAATGCGATGAAGCTATTTTACATTAAGTTTTATTTCTAAATTCATAAAGAAAATTGTAATCATACATTATATAATTACGATTTATAAAGAAAATTGTATAAGTATACATTAATATGATTCAATAAAAGAGACAAGTATAAGGAGGCAGATTTTATTGCAATCAATAGAAATAAATACACATATTGGCATCCATCAATTTTATTCGCAAGACATAATCTATCAATTTTATTGGTGACATGTCAGTTTAAGTTTACGTTCTTCCTTTCGCGACGGGCATTTATTTCCGATTCGAAAGCGATTTGTCGATTTCTGTTCAAACTTTATATTCTCTTCCTGCTATATTTGTTGAAAACGGTTTAATTAAATTCAATAATTTATATAAAATTTTACTGAAAAGAGATTTTATTAAAAAGAGAGAGAATTACAATTGTACAAGGGGTTAATTATCTAATAATTTTAACTTAATAAAGTAAATATTGTAAACAGTACATATTAAAATAAATATTAAAATAAAATAAGATAAATAAATTCCAGATAAACAAAAATAACAAACGTAAGGTAGAATGGAAATGAAGAGTGATCAAAAGGGAAAAAGAAAATAAAAAAGGTAAGGTAACAAAGTGGCAAAAATGTAGAACGAAAATGGGATATAAAACGGTAGTGTAATCTGGCTGGTGGGTGCATGGTGCTTTGGAACGGGAAAAAGAGTAATGTGTAAAAACTAGATAAAGGGTGATTCGCCCTTCGCCATCCTTTTTTCGCCTTTCTCCCGTTTTCTTCAAGTTTTCTGCAAGTGGTGGTTAGATCGCGTTTGTATCAATCAAGAGACGTGAAAAATGATTTCGGGGAGTGCTGGCGCACGCGACGTTTTAAACGGTGATTCATAGGACATCACGCGGGGACGGTAAAAAGGGGACGAAAAGGGAAGAGAGGGATAAGAAGGGGAATACGCGTAAAAGCAGTCGATACGCCGATCCGACGTATATTAATCGGATTTGCGTCGTCGCGTATTTTCATGTGCGCTCGCCGCGCATGCCATTTTTCATTCGGCCGCTGAGCTGATGAAAATGTTGTTCGCTTTTCTCCCATTTTCCGGTGGTGATAACGACTCGGCGTGCCACCGGATGGAATATTACCATGGCATGTAGTATGAAAAAAAAACAAACCTTTAACCCGTTAATGGCTAACGTTCCATTTTTAGAACAAAGGTTTTGTGAGTATTAAACTGATTTTAATAATAAACGTTTTCTCCTTAAAATGTCTCCGTAGTTAGTTATCAGAAATATATTAAATATTTATAGGTATTTTAAAAAGGAACGTACATTATTATTTTATTCGTTGCCGCGTATTTTACTTAGGAATCCATAGAGGTGAAAGGTAACCGGCTAAATCTAGGAAATCCTGTATTTTCTGTCGCCGACTGCATTCTCGAGCGCATTCCAGTATGTCTTCTCGAGTTACAGGATAAATCTTATCTTGAACTTTTTAATTTTTTTGTACCAACCTTTGTGAACTAGACACTAGACTTTCGATCACCTTCTGCGTTTTTTATTTCATCACTTGCAAATTTCTCATTTTAGATTCCCTTTATTTGTATAGCATCTCAGATTCCATTTATTTCTTAAAGCCGTTTTGCATAACGAATGAAAACAAAAATTTTTTCAGAGAAATTCGACAGGCAGTATAACATTGCCTGTCTAAAAATTTTTGTTAAATATCTTCCTTCTTTTAACTATAAGTTCTTTCGAAGTATTAAGTTTTATAAAAACATTGATTTATAATCATATCATGAATATTGTGAATTTTAAGATTCTTAAAAAAAATCTGTTGTGATTTTTTTTAGAAGAGTGTCTTTATATAAAAACGTAATAATCTCTACTTTCAGGGGGGATGAAAAGTCTGTGTTGCGGTCTTTACTTAAGCTTCTTAAGCCATAAGAAATTGATCAATCATAGCTAATTATTCTTCTTACATTCGACTGTGACTCGTCAGGTTTTACGACCTAAGACTTAAAGCTAAAGTAATGGCTTATAATAGAATGTTTATATAAAATTTTTTTTCAAATATTTTATTTTTGATATATTCAGCCGGTCCGATACATTTTGTTTATTCTATATTTTCTATTATGAGAAAAGTATAATGTCACACGTATACGTAGAAGTAATGAAATTATTAGGATTTTTTCTGCTAAAGAAAACGAATAGTTTCTATTACAATTTTACAAATTGAAATGGCGTACTTTCTGTCTTCTTGTACTTTTTCAGGCAATGTTGAAATATTAGTACGTAGTAGGGTAATTTCTTCGTAAGATTAAATCCAGTTTCGTGAGTGAAGTTTTGAGTCATGACGAGGAAAAATTCGTCCGATAGGAAACGTATTTCGCAGCATGACAAGAACAGTTTCGGGATAGGCAAATATCCGGCCAGCTTACGACAGGAATCTCCCGACGGAGGTCTACCCGACCCTCGCCAGAAACTTTACGGCAGAAATGTGGAAACGCACAGAACTTTGAACTCGTGCGAGCTGATTCGCCTAATACGACATTCAGCTATTTATGTGAGGAAAGATTTTTAGAGAAGATTTTTATATTCTTATTTAAATGATGTTGATAATAGGTTTGTGAATTATTATGAATAATTTAACAGGATCTCATCTCAAAATTTTATTTCTCGATGAATAAAAAAATATTTAAAGGAATATAAAATAAAATGATAATTATAAAAAAATAAATTCCATTATGGTTTACAAAGAGTATTTTAATTGTTAAATTATAAACTATTATGCCTGATGTTATTTTTTTAGGTAGTTAAAAGTAGGAAATGAGAGCAGTAATGTGAAAAATAACTTTTTAATTTTATTTAATTGTTATAAAATTATTATTTATTTTTAATTTTAAAGTTTTAAAGCTATATTATAATTCTAACATTATTTATATATATTTTTTTGTTATCATATTTTATATTTTTATTTATTTTTTATTTTTTATGTTTTCATTTATATTATTATATTTTGTACCATGATTATTATATGCATATATAATTTTAATTTTATTTAAAGATTATTTTTTACAACAATTTTTATTGTTTCCTTTTTTCTTTTTTTTCATTCTCTTTGTACTTTAATATTATTTGAACCATATTCGTGAATGCACAGCAAACAAATGAAGACGATATGTTATGCATGTTACCATGAAAACGTGACTTCTGCGCGGTAAAGTTTTGTGAGAAAAAAACTATGATGTTTTTCAGTGCACCAATGTCTTTCTACATTTACATGCATCTACATGCACGTATCAATTTTCTATGTAATTCTCAAATATAACTGACTGTATACAGAAGAGAGCGGAAGCTATTCTCGAGTGCTCTAGAAAGAGAGAGAAAGAGAGAGTGTGAGACGAGAAAGAGGGGGCGGAAAGAGAAGTTCATTTGCATCGAAATCGCGAATTATGAATCGCAAGGAAATTTTAATTAACTTTGAAGTCGAAAACGAGATACCTTCGGCGCTATAACCGAGGGAATTTATCGGCGCGTGCGATTCGATACGACGCCCGTAATGGGAATAATCGATTTACTTCATCATGCGATAGAGCGAATTATGCATACCATGATTTCACCAATTTACGAGCGCGGACGTCTTTAAATGCATTCGCTTACAAGCAAAAACTCAAAGCATTAATCCTTTAATTATTAATTCAATTAACTAAGACAGCTAATTTATTCGATATCAATAGAATTCTTTATATATAAAATAGAAAATTAATGAGAATTGTAATAAAAATATAAAATTTTTTTTCTAATGCATGAAGAAATAAAATTCTAAATAAGATTAAATATAAATGAAATAGTATACAAAAACTAAGATAAATTATATCTGTAAATAACTTTATGAAAAGTACAGTACTTCTGAAATAAGTTAAAATTGGAATTTAATTGTCATTATTAAAATATATTCATTAATTCTTCATTATTAATTAAAAATTATTATTAGTAATTAATTAGTAATTAATATGTAATTATTATAATTTACTAAATGATAACAAGCTAATTGTTATCGATATTTAACCACAACGAATATTCTTTTTATGAAAACATAAAATGTGATTATAATAACAATGCGATTATAATAATAATGAAACAATCTAACTTAAAAGATTGTTGAACTCCATTTAACAAATTAAATAGTATTAATTCATTATTAAAATGAGTAATAAATGTCTAGAATACAAAGACATGATTTTAATGAAATACGCAGTAACAGTTATGAATGCTGAAAATCAAGTAACGTCATCAGTGTTCTTCTTCGTGAAGCTTCTACTTTCTAGGAACAAAATTCCGACAGTGCCGCCGCTAACGAGCGAACGTTAATTAAAGATACGAATTTCGTCACGAAATGCTAATTGCGTTACTCTTTGATACAGCTCGCATTGTGTCCCTTGCGGCCTTCGATCCCATAAGTTCATTATAGCGTCGTTCGTCGTTTCTCCCTCAATCGGGAGAGTATGACAGAGGTTTCTTATGAACAGTACGCGACAACGAACTTTCTACCATCGTCTCTTTTTCGGTACCCGGAAGGAATCTGGTGAGTCCTTTGTCGTGGATTTAATCCTGCCAACATTTACACGTTTCTATCTGTGCGGAAACCAACAAAGACGACGATGACGACAACGACGACGACACGACGACTTATATAAGAACAACCCTATACATAGTTAGAAATCTCTCGGAGTCAACCTTCTCATTTTCCTTTGCGCCTTTATAGTTGCTTACTTCGCCTTGTAGTTTCATTCCTTTTACAGAGTTTTGACGATTATCCTTGTTTTTGTATCTTTTATTACAAAAATCTCCTGCTTAACGAGTTTGAACAAGTCACAGATTATGTAAAACTGTTAAGTTCTTATAAGGAAAAAAGTATAACGTGAAATAATAATAGGGAAAGCTAACTATAACTGATAAATCTAACAATTATGTATACAATGCTATGTTCTCTAGAAGTGTGATTCATACTATTGTATAGTTTCTCCTGTTATTTATTGTTAGAGATAATTAGTTTTTGATTACGATTTGATCATTATATATGCGAAGAGTATATCTTAATAAAGTCAATAAGCACATACAGGGTTTTTAGTCTGAAACTCAAGCTTTGTATTTATCCTACAATAATAAAGATTATATCTGTTTTGTACGTTTAAGTTATTCATCAACTTAGTTAAGTTGATAGAGATCAAGTCGATAGAGATTTATTTTTATTCCAATATAATCAAAAATAAAAGATTTATAAAATAAATGCAATTTGTTTAGGTAATTGTTTAATTAATTATTAGTTCAACAACATGTAACTCTTTCTTTTAAATTCGAGAAAAATTATATTCTCTATGGTTTCTTTGATGCCTAACAGAATTTTGATTGCCAAGATATTTTATTATTTTAGAATTTTAAAAAATTGTAGATAAAATTATGGAGAAAACTATTTATACTACTTTAACTGTCTTATGCTATACTATAGCACATGTTTAACATATTAGAAAAGTTTTATTCTATCTAAAATTAAATATATTGTTAGAACTTTTTTAATTTTCAGAATTTATCATAAAGATGAAGATTTTATAAAATTTTTGTGATTAAATATTGAATTTATTATAATATATTACAGAATAATTGATACGCACTCCTAAAAAAATCTGTGCTACAAAAAATTTTTTTTATTTATTTTTATTTATTTTTATTTTATGGTTTCAGCTTAAGGTTTTATTCGGATATCCGAATTTCTCTGATGTCTCATTTTTTAAATTCATAATTTACGGGAAAAAAAACTTATCAGAATCACCTGTCATGTGTCATAAAACGTGAAAAAGTTTAAAAATGTTACTCAGTGTAATCTACTAAACATTTTTTAATTGTTTATTTAAAGTTAGATAGTTTTAGATCTCTAAATGTATAAGTGTAATATTTTTTTTATTTTGAGACAAAATAATTATTATTAATATTAAAATTAAAAAATAGTTAGTTTGTTGCATATAAATTTTTTGCAATGTACAATATGATATGTATATATCTCATTGATGATACTGCTGATTTAATCTGTGTCGTTTTGGATATCAGTTATTCAAAAATAATTAACATTTCTCTTCTATATCAATTATTTTATTGATTTGAAATTTGTTAGAGCTTGCTGAACCTATATAAAAGTATGTTATCTGAATATTAATTTTAATGTTATATAGTGTAATAAATTCAATATTGGATAGATATTGATAGTTCTCAATGATTTAATTTTCTTTCTTTGATATATAATTGAACTAATAATGATGAAAATTTAATTTTCTATAAATTAACTCTCTACTAAATAGTAATACTTTTCTGTGGAGTTTTTTTTTTATTGATTAATTTTAAATTGATCGAAGAATCTATAAAAAGAGAAAAAGATAATGTAATGTATATTTCTTATTAAAAAAAAATATTAAATATCCTCTCTAAAATATTTTAATAATTTTTGTCCTACTGATTACTCGCCAGTTTACCATAATAAAATATTCGCGATCGATAGTTAAATGTACTATAGATCGTCAGAAGGACCATCATAATGAGATAAGTTCGCGTTTACTCGATCTGTATAAGTGTATGACACTCGAATTCAGCCACGAGGCCGGCACCATATGGCCACCGCCGGTTCTCCTTTTGACATCTGTGTTGGCGCAACAATGGTTTGGAGCAGTGGACCACGAGTGCTCGCGGCTACTTGACTTTTGTAATACAGTTACGGCCTCTCCCATGCATCTTCCTTTTCTCTCTCCTGCTGTTACCTCATCTTTCCTTGTCTAAGTGCCAATTCAAGTTAGGTCCCATTTCGGTCGAGTGAATGTTTGATTTGAGCACCATTCAACTCCTCGTTTCCATCTTGTTCACAAGAATGATTGTCATATTAATTCAATTTGGTATTAATTAAACAGTCCGCTTGATTCAATCTGTGTTTAAGGTGTTATTTGTTCAGAAATATTGAAACACTTATCTTCCTTATGAATTTTTTTTTCATTGTCAATTTTATGTTTATTAGATTATTATAAAATCTAATTTTAATTTATGGAATATCACCGTTATAATGTCTAACTATTGAAGTAAATTGCGGAGAAAATGGTTAAATAGTTAGTTATATCGTAGAGAAGTTTTAAACAGGTAAAAACAGGCTACATATTTGAAGTATTTGCATAACAAATTTTGAATTCTTTTAAAAAATCGATTACTTATGAATGGGCCCATATGTAATATCTTAGATATTTGAATTTTTCTTCAGCTCCAAATATTGCCGATTCAAACAGCTGTGGTTGGTCACGTTAAGCAACGGCTGTCCGAAGGAAGTTCGAAATTCGGAGTTGTCGGGAATTCTACATAGATCCGGTATTCGAAGGCATATAGGCGCGCGCGCGCACTCCTAGGGTTGCAACTTGGCGTCGAAATTTCTCTCGCGCCGCTGAGAGATCGATCGCACTATTCGGCCACTTTCCCGTTAGATGTTATATCGCTAGACCTCTCTGCAAAATTACTAGCAAACTCGCAACATCGAATTACTACCGGGCGAATTCCGTCAAAACTTAACAGGCCAACTGAAATCGAATATCTAAGTCGGTACGCGATTTCGCAACTTCGAGCCTCAAGACTGTAAGAGGCGAATACCTAATGTTTATACTGTAAATTATTGTGTAAATTATTTCATTTGCTGCGATATATAATAATAATATTAATTTTATATATATAGCATTTTTATAATTGGCTGCTGCAGCCAATTATAAAAATGCTATGCTATATTTTGTTATCTAAATTGCTGCAGCAGTCAATCTTTTCTTTCAATGTACAGTTACTAAAAAAAAGCAACGCAGTTATCAGTAAAGTTACCAAAAAAATAACTTGTAACTGTAACTTCATTACAAATAACGAATTACTTCCATCCCCAGCCAATAACAATGTTTAAATGATCGTAACTCTGCGAAAAGAAATCGTAAAGATCATCCAGCGTTGTTCTTGTCTTTTAAAACTTTTTTAAACGAGCTCTCACTCGATCCCATTAAAAATTTTCCGGCTCTCCTCTTTCCCCGTTCCATCAGAAGAGACTATGGAAACCTCTAGTTAAAAACGAATTTCTTTATGTTGAAATTACGGCTAAAATACTGGATGAATCACGAAAATTTTAGTTTTATCTTTATAAAAATATTATTAATTATTAATTATATTTTTATAAACTTTCTATTCAACTTATTTATACGCAAGTAATCATTCTTTTCTCAGTATCTTATATCATTGTTTTAAGGAAGGACCTCTTCAAATTATTGTATATATCTCTCTATATGCTTGTAAAGAATACGTTCTACAATACATACATATATTTCATAGAATATATTTCTTTATATATTTATATGAGTCCACAGAAACTAAATTACAGTCAATATATATTGGAAGAATATTTGATTGTGTAAATAGTTTATCCTATTTGTCAAACAAAGATGAAAACGTTGTTATGTGCAATATGTGCATGTAAGTGAGAGTACACATGTGCCGACGAATCCCTCTTCCTGTAATCTCGCAATCCTATTGAGTGAGCCGAAAGCATCTTGCACAGTTCTATGTGTTTATGCTGTCGATCGCGTGCAAAAAGACGAGTTTTCGCATGCGATCCGATTTCGTTTCAAGTCGAAATTTGTTCGGAGATGCGGAAGAGCTCTTCTCGGTTTAAGCTGAAGATTTTTATATTATGGTTAACGAGCCGCTAATATTTCCTATGGATTACGTCAATCCGTGACAAGGAAATGTTTATTCTGTACTTGATGCATTTATATTACAGTTCGGTATAGATTACATTAAAGATTGTATTACTAAATTAATAATGTACTATAGATTTAATTAGATACATAAATGTTTTAATACTTCCGGACTCTATAAGGATTATTAGATATTCCTGGTTGGACGTATAATACCTAGATATTCGTTATGCCATGAACTTTGTCTGACAGTTTAGCATACGAAAAGTTGCTAAGTGTATGAAAGATTGAGCGTGCATAAGATTAAAAATAAATAGCAGAAAATAACTAAATTAATTAATAGAAAATGTATTTCTGTATTTGAAATAGTTAACGGTTGTAATTAACAATAATTAACAGTCATAATGAATGAATTCAAACATAACATATTTGCCCAACTAATAAAGAAATAGCTATCCTGAATGTGCAAAGGCATTAATAAATATTAATGTGGAGATAGTTTATCTTTTTTAGCTTTTTAGTAAAAAAGATAATAATAATCATAATAATTTCACGCTAGATAAGAAAAGGGAAGCGTAAATGCTATATTGTTCATGACAGGGTGTCGAATAGAATATCGGCCGATGGTTGAATCGAGACGTGTGTTATTTCACTCGTAATAACTTTACGACACCTTTGAAGAATTGCTTTTGTCGTCTGCGGATGAAGAAGGTAGATGCGAGAATTCTCAAGAAAAGTTGGCGTACTTGTGTTGAAAGGGGAGAGCGAATTGGAAATACAAGCGGGAACGGGAAGTCGCGACGTCTCGGGTACTTGAGAGTAAAGAGTAGCTTGGGGGAGGAGAAAAAGGGGAGCGAGATTTATAAACCTGTATCATCGAGGATTAAGCTCGTTCCACATTGTGTAGACGTGCAGCGAGCTGGAAAGGAAAGCATGAGAGCGAATTGGACTTTAATGAGCGCCTTTAATCTGTAATCTATCTTAATTCAAACACGAAAATTACACGATATGTTGCCGAAGTTATAACACTGACTATGAATTAACCAGCATTGTTAATTGACTAGTGAAAAGTTGTTTTTACTTTGTATACAGTAATGAATTTTATTATATTAGATGTAAGCAGAAGTTTTAATCTCTCTTTTTTTAATGTTCTGATATAGTTATTTTAAATTTAAATAATTTATCGCTTTTTCATGTATAAAACTGATATCAAATTATTCGAAAAGTTATATTTTATAATTTAATAATACACACAATCTTACAAAATAATAATAAACATAATGAGCGAGAAAAGCTTTAGATATCTTTGACATTACCATACATTAAATATGAACTTCAGCTATAAGAAAAAAATATAATACTGCTAAAGCATATCATCATCAATTTGTTCTGTTCTTGGCGAAATATCTCACAATACTAGTCTTGTCTTTAAGACAGTAATTTTGATGTGAAGGTTTTTTTCTAAGTGCTTCTGATGAGATGTGAAAGACATGCTTTATTAAAAGCATTCCTTAAATCAGATTAAAATGTTAATATCAATGCTATTTTTGTCATCAATTATTGTCATCAATTAAATATTAAATAATTTGGCCGGAAAAATAGAAGAAAAATTTACATTATTACATGTAAATAAAAGAAAATTTAAGAAAGATTAAAATTTCTGCAGATACCTAATATTTTGAAAAATTAAAACGATTTATACAAAAAGGAATATGAAAATTTTTTAAAAATTACGATAGTGTTCAAAAACTACATTAAAAACAAAATAATTACAATAAATGCTGGACCGTGGCATATGGCAGCATATGCATTATTTATAGAGATTATAATTTATTGCAAAAACGTCGAGTCTCTTTGCTGAGTCAACGATTCTTTGTTCAATTTGATCAGAAATTTAGACCATACTAGATGCCGATTCCATCGAATTTCTGTCATGTTCATCGTAGAAGGGCGGGGCAATGCGCCGTACTCGTAATCCGGTAGTGACGTCGACGTCGTCGGACAACGCTTCGTGGAGGGTATCGCTTCTGGAAGGCTACCGCGAGAACAAATTGCAGAATGGGAGTATGTAGGAGAGAGCATGCAACCTAAATTCTCACCGAAGACCGGGACTTCCGGGTATTTGCATGCAACACATACGTACGGCTATCGCAAAATTGCTGTCACAAGGCGAGTCACGCGGAGCGTGATCGCCAATCCGAAATCTTGTAGATACAATTCGCATCAAAAGTGCTATACAAAGTGTTCCATAATTTATAAAACGAAGAAATATGTTTCCGAGATCAGTTTCAGTTGATTAGTTTGATGCATAATCAGTATAGATCTGTTTATAATTATTATTCCAAATCTTTTTTGAACTCGTACTTTCTATGTATTATCACGGATGAACATTTGTAATAATTTATGTGATTTTTACGCTTTATATTCTTAATTATTGATATACTTTTTTGTTTTTAATTATAAAATGTTGCAAAGAATTTTTTAATTTTTAATAAATTTTAAACGCTTACAGCTAAGTCACTAAATTGAACTTAATAAAACATTTTCTACTTGAATTGATCTTAGGAACATATTCTATTGTACACAAAACACATATACATACTCCTTAGTTTGCACACAGAATGTGTATATCTTTTTAGAAATTAGTTAACTAAGTTTACACTGGGTAACAAATTTAGATTTCTTGTCTGTTCTTCGAATAGAATTAAGTAATTTTATTACTGAAGATATAATATATATTTAATATATAATATATATTTTATAGCTAAAATATTTTATAGCTTAAATATATATAAAATTTATGTGTGTCGCCATAAATTGCAAGATCCAAATAAATTTATATGAAATCTAAAAGGCATTGTATATTTGCGTGTTAACTTTTATTCTCTAATCTCCAAACTAAAAAAAATTTAGGGCTACATACGTACACAGAAAAAAATGTTTGGTTGAATTAACTAGAATTCTAATGAAAAATGAATGATTACAAAATTCTAGTTAAATTTATACAATTTTTGATTAAATCTTAAAATTCTAGTTAAAATAACCAACATTTAGATTTAATCAGAAATCTAGTAGATTTAACAAAAATTCTGGATTGTTACATTTTCCACTAGAATTCTAGTTAATTCAACCAAATATTTTTTTTCCGTGATAATATTGTATATAAATTTCACACGATATTATACAAGCACTTAAAATCCAGCTAGACCATTTAAAACATTGATTTCTATCGATATGATATATAGGTTGTGTTTCTCATATATACGGTTCTATAAGATTTAATATTGTTTAAAAAAAAAACATTTAATAATCTTTAATTAAATGTACAATGGTTGGTAAGTCTGCAGAGTTACCTACTACTTCTATAAATGGAAGGGCATTTAAATGAATAAGTAAAAATGAAATGAAATAAAGATAAGTGAATACGAAATATGGTTTCACTCGGAAAGTGAGAAAAATGAGAAAATGATCTTGAACGCGAACGAAAAGCGTATTCAAGTATTACAAGTAGCTAGACTATAAATTCTCGATCAGCTTGACACGGTGCTGCCGCTATATTTCGGTATTGTAGAACATAGATCGCGCGAATATATTAAGCAGGCCGTACACGCGAAAATCGTGTTAACCATCGCGCGATAAATTCCGGTAGCGGGCGCGGCGGGCGATCGGGGGTGTAACAGAGTGGCTGTACGATTATAAATTACCAACTCGCCGACGATCTCTTTCTGCTAACGAATCGCGCGTAATTTGCTCCACTCGCCTGTGTGCCTAGCGGTGTTGATACTTCTGAATAATGCAACTTGAGAGAAACAGAAACATAGTAGTGCTGTTTGGAGGGACCTGAATTATTGAAAAAAATTTGTCTAACAATAAATTATATTTGAATACATTTACGTAGTTTTGTATTGATGTCTATGATATTATTACACTGTTAAATTTGACTTTTTTTATCTTTGACGTGTGAAGTGACTTCTCGAATATATTTTTAGCCACTGGATTGGAATCTGTGTGCTCAGAAAAATTCTATCACTTCACATTTCCGAGTAAATTGGAATAATATTGGCGAAAAATGACAATGTTGGTCATATTTAGAATGGTAGTGATTAAGGAAATTTTATTTTGCCAATTTTATCCATACTATCTTACGTACTATTTTTTGCCTTCAAAATAAGTTTTTTTTGTTTCTGGACGATTTTTTATGATCAAATTACATGAGTTTGAAGTTATTACCGTTTGATGCTTATTTGAAGTCGAGAAAGATTTACGATACTTGACGGAATAATAAAGATAAAATAAAAATAAAAAATAAAAAACAACATTAAGCAAGATAATAATAAATTCTCGAAAATGTAATAGACAAATTCTAAGGACAGCATTGTTTTCAGCATCAAAAAATACTTCAGAAATGATACTTCACAAGCCAAAGATAACGAACACTGTTATTAATTATAATTCCTCGCTATTCTTTATTTTATCATTTTATTTAGATAGTATAGATAAAATGCTGTATTCTGAATATTGGAAATCTTATACTTCTTTAATTAAACTGAAAAGAAAAATGTCACATAATCGCTATAACTATTGTATGTATTTTGTAATTCTTTTTCTTTATTTAACTACAGTGTAAAAAGTAAATGGTTCATAATAAATGAAAAAAATTATAAAGAGCTGGGATACTTCATCTTAAAGATTAAATGCAATTCCGAATGGTTTGCAAAACGGACGAAAATTACGATTTGTCATGCTTTTAGCATCATTCCACTTGGATGTGTCTCGTACATTTAACACGTTTAACAAGAGAATTAAGTAAGACGTTATGCGACAGCGTGAGAGCCGAGGGATATACGGGTGAACTCATTTATCGTCGTCATCGTGTCGTTACGTTGATCCTGGCGTGTCGAATTCTTTCACGATGTACAAGCTGACTGGAACGAAAATTGATTCGTTCCGTTTAGTTTCGAGTTTTAAAGATCTAGATCAGCAGTTTCCTAAGTGGAGGATTACCTATAGGGAAGCGATAAGCGTCAGGGGAGTGGCAGAAAGTATCGCTAAAACAAATTTATCAGTTTTATTGAATAAATTAAAGTTTTTCTATATTATATATATTTATTATTATCGATTAATATAAATATTATTTAATATAAATATTATTTAATATAAATATTATTTTGCATGTTATTTCATACAGAATTGCTGGTTAAACTGTCTTTTAAAGGTCTAAAGGTAGAGATGGCAAGGGTAATTTAAGAGACTAGGTTCTGGTACTGTCGCGCGTGATTCCAATATTTGCGTCGTACTCGTCGGACTTTGGTCCGACGGGTATTGTAAGTCAATCTCGTCGAGAGTTCAATCTATCTTACGACAAGATGTCGATCGATGTCTGAAATCAGAATTCTGCGGAGCTCGTGATGTACGGCGTCTCTTCGAGGAAGGCCTCGTGATCAAATAGCCGCAAGATTAAACTTGTATCGTGATTTAACTTACTATCACGTGATACTGCTTACTGATAAATTGTATCGATTTGCTCGAGATATTTATTTGCACCAGAAAATTATTGTAGAAGAAGATAAAACAATTTTATAACGTTTTAAAAAAATTTATATAGAAGAAGATAAAAATATTCTTATTTCACACATTACAAAAAGAGATTGATTAATAATTCAAATATTTAAATAATTCAAAATAATACATATTAAAACGAATTAATTTAATTGCGTAAAATAATACGTAAATTAACATATATTTTATATATCTATATGTAATAATATATATATGTAAAATTTAATCTATTTTATTGTATTTAAATATTTTAGCAATTTATTACATTGAATTCAATTTAATCTTAATATATATTGCAGAAAATACGATATCCTAGAATGTAATGACTACATCTCAAGTTTGCTTCATATCCACGTACGGTTTTCATATTTACATTTCGCTTACACAGATGGTGCATTAACCCTCGCCACATGAATTATGAGAGCATCATCTCTTCCACGCGACCACAAATTAGTTTCAATTACCGTCGAGAACAGGCTTTGATAACAACCAAAGCGAGTCATCGCGGTGATGCATCAAGTTACTTTTCTAAATTTCAGAAAAAAAAGCATATAAACGTCATACTTTTTAAAAGGAATTATGTATTTAAAAAAAATGATAATTTTTCGCGATGTTAAAATTTTAATTTAATTTAAAAATAAATTAAAAAAAACAGTTTATGAACGGTTACAAGAAAAAGTTACAGTATAGCACGAATTTAAAAATATTAATAATTTAACTTTACATAGCAAGATAAGTAATAGGTAAAAATAATTGATAAAAAATGTAACAGTAATAAAAATAAAGTTTAATATATTAAACTGTAAAAGGACCAATAATTTCGTATAAATGTAGGTACTTTCAGAAACGTATGTCTTTCGGGACTCTAATGCTAGTAGCTCTAAATAAGACATAAATATCTATGATATTACCTGTACATTGTGAGAAAGCACATCTTTCACAAAATTGATCTTCACCATCAGCATCCAGCGCACGTCGAAACCACTCGCTCATATCCTTCTGAAACGCGAAGCATCATCGGGGGTGCGAAACTGCAAAGCGCGAAGTCGGTATCTCTTTCTAGGACATTAACGCGCCGCTCGTGCAAGATGTAAATATCGCAATCATGGGCACGGAGAACTTAACGGGGGCGGCTTTCTCAAAATACGGTACGTCGCGCGTGCGGCATCTCGACACGCTCGAACAGTCGGTGCGCTGGAGATTCGCGGACACGCGGAGCAACATAAATGCATTATTCAGGGAGAGGCGCTGCGAAGCGCTACGAGGCGCGGCAGTGTACGGGGTGGCAGTGTACACACACTCTACTGCGTTTACGTTACTTCCAGGAGATTAAACTTGCATGCGGCGCGCGAGCGAGCTATGAAGTATAGTCGCAGACGGCATGGCCGACATGCGACTTGCGCTCGGACAATGCACCGGACCGGTTTCGGATGTTGCTTCACACCCCCTTTTTCATTTCAACTTACCCCCCCATTCTCTCCCAGGGGAGAGAAAGGGCAAATTTCGATTTTATTACGTATTGAGAGCGCGCATGCATTTTATTGGAAAACAAAGGAAATTGTGTACTCATGGAGCTTTTTCGATTTTATGCAAAATGAAGAAAATGGAGTAAAAGGATAAATTCGGTGAATATATATATATATATATATATATATATATATATATTCACCGAAGGATAAATTTAACGTGTGATAACGAGATAGGTTTACGATAAAAAGTACACAAGAAGGATATGCGACGAGCTGATAATGTCTAAGGAAAGCTTAAACCTAATTATATGAGACGATATAATGTTTACGGTTATCCACAATGTTATCCCTCGCTGTAGTTTCCAATTTCGCATCGGATGTTAAATTTCCACATGTATATTCTGCGAACGTGATGCAAACGAACTCCGCTTTGTTTCGGAAACCGATACCGCGGCCGGTAGCACAGCACGTCCCCTTTAACCCATTAACCCAAATAATTGGCGATTCGCCAGGATCGACCAGGACGCGCATTCGGGCCTGATGTATTGCTCGAAACCGCGTTAACTTCGCCGCTTAAGACCAATCCCACCCCGCAACAGCAATTCCATTAAGTACAATTGTAAGCGTAAGCGATTACCCGCTCGATCGTTGACATCTTAACGTCGCGCTCGGATACATGGCACATATTTCGCCCGCAATTTGCAGTCAGCATAGACACTATGTATCTTGATGCATTGCGTCATTATGTGTGAAACAGATAGGAAGTTTCATTTTGTTTCTTTTTATTAATGTCTGTCTTCAATAACGCAGTTTAATACAAAAAGAATCTTTGCAAATTATTATTTTATGTAAATTCTTAATACTAAATATAATTTTGCTCTCGGAAATTCTCCATCACGTCATAGTTTTCAGATATTTCAGATTAAAGTGTGAAGTAGTAAAGAGGGTTATTTTAATATAATTTATCATGCTACAGTTGTGCGGTATATGACGTGTTAAAAAAGTTTTACCCTGTTCAAAACTAAGTTAAAACTATCAATCCTTAAAGGTAACTCATTATGAAGATTAAGATTAATAAAATTTTCATAAATAAAGATTAGATCTATTAGGAAGCTTGTTATATTAAGAAACACATGCAATCAAATAAATACACGCAATATATCAACGTTAAATTCACTGTATATATATATATATATATATATATATATGTATATATATATATATATATATACATATATTTTTTTATTTTTAATATCAGATTTACATTTAATAATATTCATGTTATAAATTTTTGTAAAAATTGAAATTGAAAAATTTTTTAATTTTAATATTTATGGCGCATTTATTTTTTCGCTCTAAATATTTATAATTGTATATTTGTTGTTTATTATTTGTTAACATTTATTAATTTCACATTTGAGTAATTTATATTTAATCTTCATTCAAAAAATTGAAAACTCTTAAAGTTGAATAAATAATCAGTAAATGTAAATGTTGGTAAATTTTAACAAATTATAAACAACAAATAAATAATTGTAAACAATCAAAATGCTATGGCAAAAGAAATACGCGGTGAATATTAAAATTAAAAGGTCCAATTTTTATATTTATAACTTTTTTGAACGATGTAGTTAGATTAAATATTTAATGATCACAAAGTCTTACTATAAGCTTAATCTTTATAACAAATTCCTTTTGAGCATCGAAAAAATTCTACCAGTTCTATATTTAATTTTGAATGGGACAAGATTTTTCCATCACGTCATATAGCTTGTAGCATGTTAAGATCTTTATATATATATATATATATATATATAAATGTGTATGTATATATATATACTATGTATATCTATATACGTTAAAATAATCTCTTTTTTCTTCTTTTTTTGTTAATCTGAAATTTTTTAAAATTGCAATCTAATAAAGCATTTAAGAGACTAGAATTGTATATATTTAACATAAAAATAATAATTATTTAAATAATAATAATTATTTTATAATTTTTTAAAAAGTTATCTTTTTGCTGTGTATTCAAATATTTTATTACAAAAGTTTTATATTTAGAGTTTATAACATGTTCGCGTTATTTTGCAATTATTTCAGGAAAAAATTGCATAGAATTAAGATTTTAAATAAAAAAAATGCTGTTGAGTTAAGAATGCATATCGTGAATATGTGTTAGTTTCTATTCAAGAGAATATTGCAGGAGAATCATGCCAATTAACTGAGACTCGATCCGAAACGCGGACGTTGACGGAGGACGACGAATTCGCGTTTGGAATGATTTATCGTTCATCCGGGTACATCGAGACGTGCTACACGTGCGAGTCACGATTACACGTGTGCGTGGATGTCCGCTACGAATCCATATATGTGCAGAGAGTCGTTAAATGGATGATAGTGGTGGTATTTGCGCGCTGGTAAGATGAGGAGTCGGTTTCTCGTCTTGACGTCGCGACGAGGATTGAGGGAGGGCGGACGTAATAGCGACAGTGATGACGAAGTAATGGAGCCAAGGCTCGCGGAGGATTCGTGGAGATCTCATCGTCGGGACATGCATGGGCTCGATTCCACCCCGGTACCTCAGATCACGAATGCATCAAAGTCGTTTTGCATTCCGGTCGAATCGGATCAATATTCGTTCTTCGTTCACAGGGTGACCTAAAAGGAACAAAGTATTCCGGATATTGCATACAATATTTTTTTTGCAATGTTAACTTTTATAGATTATCTAGACTGGAATAATCTATTTGTGTGATGGTATATTTTATTTAGATATGCCGCTTATTTTGGCTGCTTATTAAAACAAATATAATTCAAGCTATGCAAATGATTTATTTATCGAACGACTGAAATATCGGAGATTGATAAAGCAACAGTGTTGCTATTTTTTTATTCCGAAGTTGAACGTTTACGTAATTCGATAATTTAATTAATTACACGTAGCTAAACATGTAACTTTGAAACGTATGTTGTTAGTTGTATAAATATTTTATGTCATGGCGAAACTGACTCTCATTTTGTATTCTGATCAATTTGACAATTGTCGCTGTTTCGTCCATAAATAATGCAGAAGATCATCTAATTATAAAATTAGATGAATAATTTGTTTACAAAAGGGTTATAGAAAATTATGTATTAGGAGACTTATCTCTCAGTATAGTTACAGAATCACAGACAATATTGTTGAATTCAAGACATAAAATGATAATAAGTCGTCTGGAGAGACAAAGATGGAGAGAGAATAAAAAAATTTTCTAAAGTTGACATAAAGATTTTATAATATTTTACTATTAAAACAATTTTTTCTCATAAAAATTGTTAAAAAATATTTCTGTTCCTTTAAATATATAGAACTATAATATATTATCTAATATATATTGTATATACACATATATATATATACAAAATGTAGAAAATAAAATAAAAATATATGTAAAATTTACAATTTTAAGTAAAACTTTAAGTTTAATTAAATAATTTCTTAGATAAGTTTTTAAAATTATTTTGTATTATATATAATTTGTTAGTAAAAAGTTTAGCTTAATATTTATTTTAGAAAAATTATAAATGTTTTGTGGAATTTTATATTTATCAGACTAGTTGAGTTAATTAAGAAACTTAGTTTCCCTAAAAAATTTATTAGAATTTATGATCTCTCTTTTTAGAAGTTAAATACCACATTAATATAAGACAAAGTCCTTTTAATATAAGACAAAGTCCCTCTTGCGCAAAGCTGCTTCATTATTTTCTCTCTTTTACTCTCTTTATCTCTCTTTCTCTCTTTCGCTCACGAATTAGTAGGATGAATTTTCCTGCAGTGAAAATTTGCCACGAAACCTTAATAAGACTAGTTTCGGAATCCTTTATTCTCTACGGAGTTTGCCCTTCCATTTTCCTTTCTTCATCATCGTCTACTTGCGTTTTTCGACGATGCGATGGGTGAATCATCCCTCGACCACCTCGCCCCCGATTCCCCCGAAAACTTCGTTCCGCCTTTAGCGGTGGCGTTCCGGGTATAAGCGTTATTCCCCCAGCTCGTAACTCGATAACTCGATAACTCGCCTGTTATCCGCAAGGTGCCGAGTAAATTTAAGAGGCCGCTTAAAATTCTACGCCTCCCGCCAATGAGGTTCCCTCGAGCCGATATAGATAGAGCTCGACCGATTCGGATCGTTAGTTATCTTACGCAGAGCCCTCCCTTAACTTATGAGACACAGAAGTTACTAAAAAATGTTCTGTCATTTATTTCTTTTCTATTTTGATTTGTAATGAAATAAACAGTTAAAATATGAAAAAATAAGAAAAAGAAAACGATCTTCGACTAGTCTTATTATTATGATTGGTGATTATATATATGATTATATATATGACGTAATCGCTATATAAAGTTAGTTATAGTTTATTTTGACTATATTTCATGTCTAATTATTTAGAATATTTTTATTTAAAAAATGAAGCACACACACACACACACACACGCGCGCGCGCGCGCGCACGCATACGTACACGCGCACGCACACGCACACGCACATACACATTAAGAGGTAATCAATTTGAAACTGAGTGAAGTGCGCTTGCGGCTAAGGAAAATACGAATTGTCGAAAAGCAATTCCTTCACAGATCTGACTCGGCAGTCTATAACTCCGCGAGTCGCGCTTGTCGGATTCGATGTAGCGGCAAAGCGATTCCTCGACAAGGAGCGCTAGCGGAAAGAAAACGGCGCCACGACGCTAGTAGACGCTGTAAATCACCGTCGAGGATTTACCGATCGCCGAGATGGCTCGTTCGGATCGTTGTCTCGCGACATTTATACGGGGTGTCCTTTTTATTACAAGTTTTTTTCGATCTCGATCAATTTTTCTCAACAAAGATGTCCAAACAACTTTCTAAATAATTAATGATTGGAAATAAGAGATTTTTTTGAGAATTCTGAATTTAAAAAAATAATAACGCGATACTTTTTAAAATAAATTTCAAGTCGACGTTGTTTTAATAAAAAAGTTTAATTTGGAATTATCTCTTTTAGTTGCTAAACTTAGGATTTTATTTGTGTGTTTAGTAAAGGTTTTTTGTAAATTTATAAATCAATTTTTTTGTTATTTTCTATGAACAATATATTGATAAAACATCCATTTACAGTGCTAACAGCATTATGGATGTACAATTTATTGGAATTAATGTTGACGATAACAATTGAAGAGGTAATCAAATGGAAGAGCCGGCATATCTGGCATTTATTATAACATTTTAAGATATCAAATTTGAAGGTTCGGTTGATGGCCTGGCTAACGCAATTTAACGTATTGACGCATATTTATATGTGCATGCAATTTCATCAAACCAGCGTTGCACAAGTAAATTGATAGTTGCACGCGATGGAATATAATAATTCATTTCCAGGTCGCATTTAACTTTTATTGAATATCCTGTAACAAGCCTGGACATTAACAGAGAAGGGAAAAGATAATTAAAAGAAATTTTTTTTTAACAAAACATTATTTGCATATTATTAAACACACACATGCACTTACACATTTATAAAAAGGTATTTATAAAAAATTACAAAGACGTTACTGAAGATAGATATAAATTAAAATTCAATTATGTGAATAAGATATATTTATAACATCCGAATAAGATTACTTCAAAAAATGGGTCAATTAACATCATTTTTGAGTTATTGTATGAATAATAAATATTATCCTATCAGATATCAAAATTGAATTAACTGATCTTCATAAAAAAAAATTATTAAAATTGTCTCAAAAGGTGATTTCTGAAAAAAAATTGTCAATATCGTCACAATTCAAAAAGGGCGATTTTTAAAAGATTATGAAACAGAAATGACAAAATAACGTTTTATTATGTTAAAAATATATTCTTTTTATCGATATTATTTGATTAGTTCGTTTTCCATCAAGTTGAAGAATAGTTCTTTCTTTTTTTCTAAATTTAATTTTTTGAGTTGTTATTTTTTTAAATGGAGCAATTATTTTATAATTTTTATATGCTGGTTTTTGGAATAGTTATAAAGTATAATTTTGCTATACATTGTAACTCATAAAACAAACCGATAGAATAATGGTAAAGAGCTTACTATAAAATAACATTTGTCTGCTTTTTTGATATGAGTCTTCGGCGATTGGAAGCTTTACATGTCGCCTCAATATACTTAAATCGATTTAAGGGAATCGGTGGTGAATCGCTCGGTAGTCCTCCATTGGTCGATAATAATGCCTGGAAAAACGCCGAGGGCAATATAATAAATCGAAAATCTACTTGATATAAATGTGTTTGTGTGCTAGCCACGCACACGTGCAGACAAACGCATTCGTCCACTCTCAACGACGAGAACGTTTAACTGCATTCCAATAAATAACTTTTATGTGAACTGCGGCGTAGTTTTCTCGCAAAGATTTAAGAACGGTAGTAGTTTAGGAGACAAGTTCTGGGGTGATTCGCTCCGTGAGCTTCCTAATTTTTATTTCCGCCATGACGTCATGGTTTCTCTCACTCTCTCGTGAGCATCCCTTGAACATCACGGAAGTCGTTACGTGATTGCGTGAGGGTGACGTTTGTGTTCCGTGACGATGACCACGTTTTTTTTCTACCATGTTGATTTTGATATACGAGATGTATACTTACAATCACCCCATCGATATTAATAACTGAATATAATTTTAGTAATAAAAATACGTCAAAATACGTCGTATTTTTGTGTGAGACAAACAATTTTTTTCATAAATTTTTAATTAATTCTGACAGAAGAGATTATAGTAGTCATCTTTGTTATTCTTGTTATATTCTTGTTATTTTCTTTAAAAAATAAAATGTTACGTAAAAAATATTTTCTCAAAAAACGCTTTTCCAGCAATTCGTTTGCCGCGCTTACAGGTTCTCGCGGTATTGTCGAAATGAAAACTTGGCTGTAGTGTAAATAACGCCGCGAGGACGATTGATTGAAGGGAGTGATGGTCAGTTTCGTTTTAGTTTCGCGAATGATGGTTAGATTTCGATAAACGAATCGGGAACGACCGACCGTTTGTCACATGGAGCTGGCTATTTGGGAGAACGTCGCGAATACTTTTTTTTTATAGTACTGGTTGATTGTAACATTGATTAGAACATTAAAAACATTTAGAAAGACACTAAAAGTGTAATGCACCTACATGACTAAGATTTGTCATTATTATTAAAAAGTTAACTTTTATAAATTTTATTATTAATCACAAATTTTTTAAAGACTACAAATTCTAACTGTATATTTAATTTTGAATGTAGGAATAATATCCATTTAATATCCAAGATATTAAATATCATATAAATTACATAAATAATAACTTTTAATGTTAAAATAATTCTTTTATAATCTTTTACAATCTTTTTTAAAATTTCTTAAAATTGTGACTTAAATAAATTATTTTGAAAATTAAATTTATATATAAAAATTATTAAATGTCTTTCTTGGATTTTAATGAAGCTATTTTTGTTGAATTACGTTATTATTTGACTTTTAGATTCTAAATTTGCAAGAGAATAGTAAAAACCCGATTTTCGTGGTTACGAACGTCGCGCGATTCTACCATTCGATTAATTATTCGCATTCGTAATTTGATATTCCGCGCGCGCGACCCAATATTCGTGCATAGCCGCGAAATAACGACCGAATGGTTTCCAAACGCCGCGAACAATAAACCGGATTAATGTCGCTCCATTCTTGCGGCAATTAATATACTAGTTTTGTCGCAGATATAACACAGAGGTGTTAGTAATATGAAAACAATTAGTTAAGGGACCAATCGTATGGTTGATCGAATATTTTATAACTTTGTCTCAATCATGAGATGGAAATCCAAATATAAATTAAGTAGTGATGACAAAATAGTACAACAGTATCATAGTTAATTAATTATGACTGATCCAGTATCCATTGACTACAATTGATCCAGTATCCATTGATACTGGACTAATTCGAAATCGAATTACACAGAAAACAGTCCTAGAAACTCTTTATTCTTTTTAATCAAAACTTCCGTTGTGCAATTATAAGATACAGTGAATTTAAAGCTCTTCGTATCGATTTTGCTTCTGATTGTTATTTAAATATTTAGTAAAAGCACTAGATGTGGATTAAATAGATGTCCATTAAATGATACATATCACAAGATTCTTTAGTATTTGTTTTCTATTTTTCAAGTGTCAATTGAATTTAATTTATTAGGAACAGTGCTACACATTTTATTGATGTCGTTAATTAATTAAAGTTATGAATTGACGTATGTATCTTTAAAAATTCATTCAAAGTGTAATATCATAAAAATTGCCTTAGTAAGTAGTAAATAGCATTAGATAGAATGGAAAAAATCAGATTTCATGAAAAAATCAACGTTATACTCAGTTGAGATTAAATATATTCGCGGGTATGATTTAATCGCTATGTTATTACTATACTTTTATTGCGTAAATTTATTATAAAAATATTTAAAAACTTGTCCAATCTTAGAAATGATGCCCGAAAAAATTTATTTATTTTAAGTATCAAAATAGAATATAAAATAGTATAACTGCCTATATGCAAAAAGTGTTATTATTCATAATTTAAATGTTTTTTATTATTAAACGTTTAATTTTTATTAATTTTTTAAAATTATGATTGATTTTAACTGTCATTAATTTTAAACTTGAATGTGTTAAAATTGCATGATCCATTGACGATTAAATATAACTAGATGACCTATAACTAGATGTGGATTATCAATTATAATTTCATTATATATATTACGATATGTATGCGCAAATCATTTTTATTATTCTTATAGGATGTAATAACGCCACCAAAAAGGATAAAGTATTTGGTGAATTGATCCGCAAATAGTACGTGGGGTTTAATTGTGGATAATTGTCATTATTTTACTTAATTCAAATTAAAACATGTAAAATAGTATAAAATCAAAACATGTAAATGGTATATAATGAAATGGTATAAAATCATCCATAATATTATCTTTATGATTAAACATGACATAAATATTTTATTAATTTAATATTGTTTTGGATAAAAATATGAATTTTCATGGTTTTCTTTATAAAATTTTTCTAAACATACATTAGAATAGTTTTTAATTATTATAGTTAATAAACTAATTTAGCTATAATTTTGATTTTAGGAAAGAGAACAAAAAGAAATCGATCTCTTATATTTTTTTAATTTGATTTAAAATTAGATTTTGCTAACTTTATTTATTAAATTTTTTATTAATTCTGGATTTTATTTTTTTCTTTTCCAGATGATTTAATGATTTTATCCAGTAGTGCGTAGAAAATTGATAAATTCTGTATTTGTGGTGAAGATTGGCGATTTTCGGTAAGTAGTAAAATTTCTATATAATTGTATAAGTCGAAGGAATTAAAATGTTTTTCAAAAATCGAATAGAGAAATACAAAACCATTTTTTATTTAAACAAGTAATTTGAATTAATAATGGAGCATAATATTTAAGCAAGAAGGCGAGATTCAAAGACTTATTCAAAGAACGTTATTCATGAATAACTTTTTGTTTAATCTGTTATTTATCAAATGAGATTGAGATTTGCCCTTCTTCCCTTTGACTCCCCGTCAGACCCCATTATTGTTTTCCGGCTGTGGACATGGCGGAGGAAAAGCAGACGTCTATTCGTGAGAAGCGGACGAAACATCTGGCCGAGGAAATTTAATTTCTAAGCTTTAGCTCTCTGCACTTTCGCTTAGCGCTAATTCCTCGCCCTTTGTAACTCGATAAAAATCGACAGCCCCTTGTCACGCCTTCTCTTAGTCTCTGTATCAGCGAGCAAAAAAAAAATGAAGGCGAAAAGGCGACGATAACGTTTGCCAGTCCCTTTTCTACGCTGATTGGAAATGTTTGTCTCCGGATCGATCTATGATCCAAGTCTGCTCACACCATTCTCCTTCTATCGTCCATGCCTTCAGCAACCGGAATTTTCCTCGTACCGCGAAAAGCTCTTTCCTACCATGAACGTTTCGATCGGTAGGAGCACACACACAGCTTGCCAATTCTTTCTTCCTCTCACTCTTTCGTTTATTGGCGGTTTCTGCTGAAAGCCCGAATCGAAGGAAAGAAAAAAGTAGGAGGAGATGAGAAAGAGCACAGAAAGATTACGGATGTTTGAAATTTATTTGTGTAAGGTTCTCGAAAGCCGCAGGCGCGTTATTAATTGAAACGACCGTCAATGTCGTCTTTGTCCTGACGTTATTTTTGAATTTCTTTGCATTTCAAGTTTTTACAAACTTCTCGTTTGTTCTGAGCTCTTGATTTGTATTGCATTCTATTATAAAGAAGCTATTCATAAAAGAAAAAATTTTTTTATTTGTATGTAGAAAATTGTACGTAGAAAAACGTGATAAATATACATAAAAATTAATTTTTTTCTACGTTCTTTTAAAAAAACCTCTCCTCTCTCTCTCTCTCTCTCTCTGTCTCTCTGTTTCACTTTTTATCTCTATTTGTTATTTACAATTTGTAAACGGTTTAATTTGGAATTATTAAATGAGTAATAAAATTAATACATTGAATTAAATCTACGTTTAATTATATGTAAATTTAATACTCTCCTTTTAAATTGGGCAATTGTGCATTCTATAAAACGGTTTTAAGGATGAAAGAAAACCAAAAGAAAATAACGATTTAGATTTTTGTGATCCTCTTCCAAACCAGCAAAGCTAGAAGATGTGGAACACATCGAACAGGACAAACCATCCGGAAGAGTGCATTCGTTTTCACGCGAGAAGCGCTAGAATTTTCATCAAAAGCACTGTTTGCAAATAACGAATAAAGATAAAAAGTAAAACAGAGAGAGAGAGAGAGAGAGAGAGAGAGAGAGAGAGAGAGAAAGAGAGGGGAGGGAAGGAAAAGAGGATTTTTTTTAAAAAGACGACGTAGGAAAAAATTAATTTTTCCGCGTGTGACATTCTTTGAGACAGCTTAGCAAGAATTCCATGGTGCAGTTACCTCCGGCAAGGCCTTTGCATTTTTCCTTCCCTCCTTCCCTTCCTCCTATCATCTTTCTGCAATCCCCTTTACACTGCTGTTTTTCCTTAATGATCCGAAGGGGTCATCCCTTTTCGCCCTCGGGCCGACTAATGTCTTTGTCATGTTGACTGTCGACAAATCGCCCTTTGAAGCGAGCTTTGCTCTTATTCTTCTCATGTCACCCCTCGTGTCCTCCCCACGCATCTTCTACCCTCATTTCCCCTTTGCACGCATACGTCATTTCTTTTTAGAGTGCCCGAAACTAGGCTTTTTCGTATAAAACGGGAGGGGAAACAGAAGAAATAGGATGAAGGTAGAAAAGGAAGAACTGGTATCATGCGCATCCGCCGCGAAAAGTCTCCACCCTTATTTCCAGAAGGCAGCAAGCAGGAAATCAGCAGCGGGCGAATGGCTAGAATCAGATTCTACCAAACCTTCCTTCTTTTTTTCCTTTTTCTTTTCCGGGGCGGAGTGTTTAAAGCCCGTGAAATGGGCCGATTCTCTCTCTCTCTCTCTCTCTTTCTCTCTGTCTCTCCTACCTGTTTCTCTTACTCTGGTTCGTTGATTTTCTTGCTCTCTCCCTTTCGCTTTCGCTCACCCTGCAGGCTGAACTTGGATGCAGGGGATGCTTCTCGCTAATGGCTAGTAGTTTCTCCCAAGGCTCGAAGGTTTTTTTGGGGTACTGAACTTGCGGTTGCCAAAAATTTTAATTGCGCCGTCGGCTAGAACCTCGCCCTTTATCTCGTGCGCGCATTACTGTTTAAATCGAGATGTTTTATTACAATTTCTACTTTTCTTCAAATTATTGACGTTGGGAAAAAATATTATAGAAAAAGGTACTCTTTGTCTCTCTCTTCTTCTTTCTCTCATGCCCTTCATTGTGTTGAAACGTGAAATCACAAATACTTTTAAAATTCTGAACATTACTTTTAAAATATTGCCGAAATTTCAAAAATTCTTTAAATTCTGACAATACTTAAAAATGAAAAACATTTTCAATTTTTAACCCTATCTATATATTTTTAAATTTTTTAACTAGAGATGCACCGAATATCTGGGAAACATTACTGGATATTTGATTTCTGGCGACTTTCCCTGGATATCCAATGCATTTCTATTTTTTACATTTGGTTAGAGTGAAAATACGAAAATGACTATAAGAAAATAAAATATCTAAACTAACGTAACGTAAAGAAAAATTAGATACCATCGGTCAAGACTGGTATCTATTATCAAGTTGAGAAATATTAGTTTCTGTCCATTAGAACACAGTCGTATCATTTCAATTACATAGATGTTCTTCCCAATTACACTCAGGAAGATCCGAATCGCAGGTTCATTGACCTCAGAATTTCGTATCGGATACGCGGATATTGTTTTGAAATAATGTCTGCCTCCTCAATCCATCTCCGCGGCGGCCATGATCGATTGTATTTAAGCCGGGTGAAGGAAAGAGATGTGGATAATACCGCGCGCCGTTCTTAAATTGCGATTTATATTTCAAACTTTTACAAAACAACAATTTGTGCTTTGGATCTAGTTTCTTTCTCATGTTTCCTTTTCGTTTGTCAACCATTACTTATAATTTTGAAGTTACAATGTAGAAACTTATTTCTTTATAGATTTGTTATTTGAACAGATTTTATTATCATATATTATTTATATTTTATTATTTCTTTACGTATCTACACACACCACACACACACACACACACACACACACACACACACACACACACACATATATGTATATATATAAAATATTTAGATTTTCCAATTATGTATAAATATTTCCCCAAATAGGTTATTAATAAAGTTCACACATTGCAGGATCTGAATTTTAACAAAAATTGTTTTATAAATTAATTTTAGTCTGACAAGTCAAAAAATAAGCACCGTTTGTTTAGATTCCGCTTTACGCGTTTGTGTAGGATAGAATGGAGAAAACATGAAATCCCGATAACAACGATGTCCAATTAGTTAAAAGTTGATCGTATTTATTTTCGCAATACTTTTATCAGAGATATATCTTCGTTTTTATTTCGCCAAAATAATATTATTCAAGCCATTTTTCATGTTTAGGTAACTCAATTTCATGGAAATGTATTTGCATTTTTCTTTATTATGTTTTTCAAATTTAAATCATTAATGACTTATTATCCTAAAAAAATATCTAATATTTTTTTATTTTATAAATATCTACTAATTTTTATAAAATAAATATAACGAAAATGCATGTTCTGTTGTCCGAATTACTTTTATTTTATTTTTTATTGTATTTACATTTACACTATATTATAATACATAATATTAATCAAATAGAATAATAAAACGAAGTTAAATAAAATGAAATATATTTATTTTTAAAAGAATAATTTTAACAGGCTGTTACATTACCAATTTTAATTTGACATTCTTTCACTAAAGCAGTAATTGTACAAACGATCCAACGTTGTGTTTTAATCAAGAACAATCCTATTATATATAAATATAATTTATTAAATTGCAACTACTAAACTCTTGATGTGAATCATATTGTGAATATATGCATTTTTTTATTTAATAATAATATATCCCGATGAATGATTTAAGAACAAAAAGGTTCATATATTTTTCTGGTTGCTGACCATAGTCAGTATGCAGATCATAGGGAACGTTTGATCGGCTGTAGAACTGTTCCGAAAGGGAAAAATTGCGGCAGATATTCCAGTCATGCATATACTATGCGCATCGATCGGATTGTGAATAGAAACGCCGTGGCTAAATCGTCAGTCGAGCAAAAATAGCGATCGGGTATGAAATACTTTCGCCATTACTATCGCGCGACATAGACATCGCCAGGTGTATAACAGAGAAAGCAACGAAATATCGGAATATTGGAATGAAACGAGATGTGGAATAAATATTCCACGCGGAGAGTTACAGCTACTGGGCTTGTAATCCCTAACGAACCGAAAATATCCATATTTCCGACCGATCGACAAAGCGTCGAAACGTCGCTTCCTCCATTAGCGAATCGAACCGATCGAATATCGCAAAAGTCGAATACCAGAGACCGACGATTGAAGCGTGAACAACGTTGTCGAAGCCGGAACAACGATGTAATCGACTAGAAGGTAGAATCTCCGTTATCGGAAGCTCCATTATTTGAATGTCCAACTATTTCAATATTCCGTGTTCTGTTATCTGAATGGAATAACTACATGTAGACTATCTTCTTTCCTGTTAAAATATAGGAATTCGCACAATATTTATTTTCGAGATATAAAGATATTAGGTAAAGGTATTAGTTTTACTATTTGACAAGAAAAACTAGGATAATTTTAAGCTTTAAAATGATTTTATTATAAAAAAGTAAAAAATGACACGATATTAATGAAGATACGATATGTTAAAGATATTAAGATAAAGCTATGATAATCATTTTTCATATTTTTCAAAATCAAACAAAGTTCTCATCTAAGACTTTCTGCTGAGATATTTAATTTGAGAGATAAAATGTTGAATATATATTTTAATTTATCCATCCTATATATTTTTTTGCAACTATATATGTATTTTTTATAACTATTTAACCAAAACTATTTAAAAAAATAACATAATTTTTGTTACAAGAATGTTGTGACAATTGCGAATTATTTGTAAATTTTTATTCATAAATTTGTGAAAAAACGTAGAACATTAGGAAATTTACGTAATATATTTATAATTTTTAATCAAACACAACATTCTAGAAGTAATTTATGTTATAAATTCTATAATTATGGAAGATCTCATACACTAGAGTCCGACTAAAATTTCTACCGAAACTGAAAATGAACACTTATTACGTATTAGTTTCTGAAATTATTATATATAACTGAAATTATACAACTCTTCATAAATATTAATTTTAATATGTGTAATTATTGTTTCAATAATTAAATTATGATGTTTATAAAGAAGAAATACTTTATATTCTTTGGCCAAAATTAACACATATTTAACCGAAATTTAATTATTGTTTCAATAAATTATGATATTTATGAAGAAAAAATATATGATATATGGGCATATCTACACATATGGCCTTTATGGGATTGCTATTTTTTAATTTTGGTTTCGATTGAAATTGATATGTAGCCGAGTGTTTCGATTCAATTTCGGCAAAAGTTTCAGTCAGACTCTATCATATATGTATACATATAAATACAGAAATACATTATTCTTGAGATATTGTTAAGATCTTTTATTGGAAAAATTTTTTTTAATCCTTTTAATTTTCAATTTTTTAGATTTAGAATTAAAACTATTTAATTCTAAAAATATTAAGATCATGTTAATATTTTTAATTATACAAAAAGTTAATTGAAAAGAAATTGTTGATTTACAATTAAAATTTCATTCGCAATGACATAGTTAGATTTACAAAATATAAATTTTATGCTATGACATCGTGAATCTGCCAGAATACAAAATGAAGTGAGAGCTAGGTAAATCTGATTTCTTCTTTCGCATTATAAGTCACGTAATACGGTAAAAAACACAAAAAAGTAACTAAACTGTAATCCCTCGGCAGAGAGATGTACTTCTCGCCGACCAAGAACACGGAAAATTGCGTGTTACATAACAGAGATAGGTATGTATCTACGGTGTCGTGGTCACACACGGGATTACTCGTCGTTTGACTTGCCGAGCGATGTAAATCCCACGGAGAACGAGCATATGTCGAGTTGTATTCGACAGTATTTAGCCGTTCAGCGCACAAATGCAGCTTTACGACTTCACAATAATAATTCGAATATACCAATTATATCACTATCGAAATATTGCACTTGTGTCTATTAATAAGCTGTTAAAAATTTGTCAGTTTTTTGTTAACTTTGTTTCCAATATAAAAAATTTTTATTGGTTGAATGTAGAAAGGTGAAAGATGAAGAGAGAAAGAGAGAAAGAGAGAGAGAGAGAGAGAGAGAACTTATAATTAAATAAATATATTGAAACTAAGAAAAAAAAGAGAGGGACGATAAAAGGGGTTGATATTGCAATGACTGGAAAATGGTAAATGGAAAGGGGGAGCCTTTCTAAAGGTCGTGCTGTGCACTCGTCTAGCTCCCGAATTTAGAAATACCACTTAAAGGTCATCGATATTCCATGGCAGTTCCACAGCTAAAACGATGTGAAAAATTCAGGACGTGACACGTGAATTGCCAATGCGTCTCGCTACGCAGTTACTAAGTGCCTCATGAAAGATAAATATTTATAATCGTTGAAATAAGGGCTTCTCAAGACCTTAGACAAATGGCATTGAATAATCTTAAATAGTTGAGTTGAGTCAAGTCGACAAGCGTCGAATTCATGGTAGATTCATGCAAAAAATTTGTTATTTTTCTGTTAAGTTCTGTTTTAAATAGTATTATATTAGCACAGTACTAAGTTTTTTCAAAAGAAGATTCAAGGAACTTTTTTCTACACGGAAAAAGTATCGAAGCTAAAGATTTTTAAAGATTAGAGCAAAAACTCTATATTTATGTATTCTCTTATACAATTTATACACTCACAGTGTGATATTTGGTGAAATTAAAACTAATTTATTTTTACGAAATGAAATAAAGCTTTATCTACATTAATACATTCTTGAGTTTATTATAGTCAAGTGGTAGTTGTTGCATACGACCATAATTTTCAGATTCTGACGTTGAATCTGATGCCTTTAATGACTAACGCACTAATTACGTCGCGTTCGACATCAGTTGCGCGATATATCGCGCGTCGCAATTAGCGAGACGGATCGTTTCTCTCGCGATATTATCCTGGCATTGCATAATGCAAACCGATTAATAATCACTAGACATTATTGATTGTTAGTCATCGTCAATTAATTTAAGCTGCGTGTTTTACTAAACTCTTTTATTAAAATTTGTATATATTTTGTAATTCGTAAGCTGAGTATATAAGCGTAGCAAGATGCACTTTACGCGGTAACTTTGAAAAATGACGAAAATCGAACAAGCGAGTGAGAACACACCGTAAATTTTAACGCTCTCGCATGTACATTATGCTGGCAATAATCTTGCGTTAAATTTTACGTGAATACTTACAGAAAATTTATAAACGATAAAAACGTGTGAATTATGTTGATAAATTTGCATTAATTACATCAATATATAGTTAGTTAAATTTATTTTTTTATTTTACTTATTAGAGAATAAAAATTTGAAACAGTAAAAAAATTCTCAAAAATTTAAAATATATATTTTAATAACTGTCGATGAGAAAAATTTTCTTTCTATGTTTCATTTAATATAATATTCTTACAAAAGCAATTATAATTTTAAAAATCATTAATGTGTTATTAATCTTATAATTTTTTTTTTTTAAATAAAACCTTGTATGACATAATTTTATTTTACATTTTAATTAATTTGTTTTATAAAGAATTTTTTATTGAATCTTTCAGATCTTCAAACTTAAAGTACGAAGTATACAAAGTATTGTATTATTTTTTATAATAGATTCTTTAATGCTCGATTAATACATATGTATATTTAAACAAAATTTAATTTGTAGGTATATGTAATTAAAAAATTATTAATGCATCTGTGCATAACTCGCTAAATTATATGTACATATAATGTACGTTTATATACATATATGCAATTTATGTATTTATGTACACATAATGTGTGTTTGTCTACGATTACGTACAGTATAATTATTCATACATACGTACAATACTTCAATTTTATTGAATTTCAAAATAATGGATCCTTTACATTCCGTTGTATATCAATGGTTCTTTTCCGGAGAAATTGGTTAATAAAATGTAAAATCTATGGCGAGAAATTTATGAAATCCAACTACTATAAAATATCGTAAAATGTCGAGAGAAATTGAGCGTACACATCAAAGGAAGAGGCTCGTTCCAAGCTCTTCACTAAATCACACTCACATTTTATAGATTACACGTAGTATTTAAACAATTTACAAAGCGACGCACACTGTTCTACCATCGCATTTATTCTGTTATTGAACTTTCATTCGCTTTGGCTTCATTTAATTGACAAATATAGGTCTTTCGTATGCACTTGTAATGCATTTCATTGCAGTCTGATTGATTGCACAGAGAAGAAGCGAAATAAATATAACATCGCATGAAAAAGTAATTTAATTTTTATAATTAATATATACAAATTGTTTTTGATTCAATTTTATGAAATAATTAAAAGTTTGAAATCTTTGTCCGCATAATTGTTTACCGTTGCATCATATTATTATATGTATACCATATATTCCTATCGTCCACGATTCATTTGGACGACGACTCTCCTAGTTCTCCTTCTTTTTTTCCCAGTGGGACAACAGTTTCAAATTTTCAGGTTGTGCATTCGCACGCCAGACGAGGTGGAGTTTCAGAGCATATGACCTGCTCTTTTTTCCTCTCTTCTTTTTTTTCGTTCTCCTTTTTTTATAACATTGCTTGTCGCGAACTCGATTTGCAACCTCGGCAATCGCTGATGATGAACTCAACAATATGTGGGTTGGCACGCAATACAGTTATAACATCTCTCATCCATTTAAAAAAAATTAGACATTAACTTTTATAATTTGCATCTCAAACTATGATTATTACCGATAAACTTCTGATTTATAGATAAAAGTAAATAAATATTATAGTAATATTATAGTAATATATTCTTCTGTTCATAGCGAAAATTAATCTAAAATCATTTAAAAATTATGTGCTATATAATAATTTTATTATCATTTTAAATTAAATATATATGCATGTATGTATACTTATATGTGTATACTTATAAGTGTATACGTATATACATACGTATTATACATACATTTAATGCATCTTATATACTTACTTATAATATATTTTTAGTCTTTAGGAAGCTTATTGTGGCAAATCCAAGATTCTTTTACTTTACCATGCTACATTTTTATTAATGAATTTTATTAATGAATTTTATTAATGATATTCATTTGTTACCATTATATTCTTCGATATTGTAAAAATAATTTATTTTAATATGTTGATTTTTATGCGATATTTTTCACAATATTCAGTATAGTACGTGACAAAACGATATAGGGTTGAGAAAGGGATGAGATATAGTTATGTGTATGCGTGCGTGCGTGCGTGCGTGCGTGCGTGCGTGTGCACGTGTGTGTGTGTGTGTGTGAAATGAATATTATATAGATAATTGTTATTTATTTGTTCTTAAAATAATTATTCGATATCCTTTTTCATATTTCGCATTGCATTTATTGAAATCAAATTATTATATGATTTTGTTGCTATATATTATGTTTCATTTTACAACCAAGCGTATTGTGGATTAAAAATGACGATAACCGAGGTATTATTCGACACGCAAGTTGCACTACGGCGTGCCGTAATTGGAATAATATTGGTATGGCAGTAGTATAGAGCGAATAGTCGTGTATGTGAACGCCCCGCGGGTGCTTCGCGGTTTCCGTGTTGCACCTACGGTTTCTCTTGCGCGTGCATTGTTAATGGAAATTCCGGATATAATCGTCGTATCTACGCGACCCGGTCTTGAAATGTCGCGCACCTCTCTTTTCATCCAGCTTTGTATCCTTACTGTATAAGTTTATTACGCACTAAACGTAACTGCCACTTGAAACACCTCATGTTGACATTGAACACAACAATCTATGGATTAAACAAATACAATTCTCATACTTGATTGAATTAATCCTCTTTTCATTTAGGTTAAAAGTTAAAGGTGACGTTTTATATTTTAAGGTAAAATATTTCGTTATAAAATTTCAGTCGTGTAACTGCTGTTTAACTGTTGTTAAACAAAAATGTTTTTACATAAATAGTTCGATTTTCACGAAAGTTTCACGCAGGACCGTTATGCATTGAAAAAGAGCTAACGAACGCAGGAAATATTTGTTAAAAGCCGCCCCACGTGATTCGCGCGTTAACCCAGTTATGGTAATAACTATCCCGCGGTATGAAATCGCTGTTATTTCCTTAATATCGAGCGGCCTAATTCGCGCCTCACGAGGAAGAGTGATTTATCGCGGACGAGTTCGAAGGATTTAATTTCCGGATAGCCCTTTACCTGCCCCTCATCTTTCTCTCTTTCTCTTTCGGTGAATGATTACTTTTCGATTCGTATAGAAGAATGAATTCATCTCTCTTTCCTTTTCTCTATGTCTAGCTCTCCATATCTTACCCTTTAGTATCGATATAAATAAGTCTAATAAATTAATTGATCTTAGCTTAGCCCCCCCCCCTCTCTCTCTCTCTCTCTCTGCTACTTCGTTTCAGCGTGTCGATGATTTAAACTGGATTTTAAAGCGGAAGTTCCAATATATTTGAAAAATTTCTTTCCGATAGGCGGCACGTATAAAATTGAACGCTTGTCGAGTGATTTAAACTCATTATGGTATAAAAATCTTTGATATATTCTAGTTGTCGTATGATAAATGACTTCTTATTACTTCGACAAGAGAGCGATATTAAATAAATTAATTGAATTTGCAAGATCTCTGAAAAACATAAATCTATTATAAAAATTTTAAACTAAAGTTATAAAATAAAAATTTAATATAAAATTATATAATAAATATTTTTTAAAAATAAATTTAAGAGTACAAATATGAAATGATAATCTTTGGATCTCAAAAATTTGAAAAATTTTCCAAACTTTAATATTATATTAGGTGTTGGAATTAATTCGTAGCGTTTTACAAGTGATGGGAAGTACTTTCATTAATGTATTTTTTAATGCTCATGTGAAATAAATAACATTCTTTCATTATAAAACGCTACGAATTAATTCCAACACCTAATATGTTTATGGTTACTACATCGTACTCAAAATAAAAATAGTTGACCAAAAATATCTAAAGAAAGCAGAGATTCTTTTTAGTGTACGAAAAAAGTGGACACGTGGCGGTGATTAACTTGACAAATGTCTGTCGACACGTTATCGAATTAATTAATCATTATTGTATTTTTAGACGAATAATGTGATGTGCATTATCCAAAATTAGTATAGTTGATCAATAGATAATACATCATTCCGTCTTCATTATTGCTGATGTTTGACGCTTTTATAATAAAACCTGTACATTGCGTTATTTTTACTAGAAACGTTTTATGGCATTGACTAACTTGATATGCAAGTTTTGGATTCCATTAATTCACATTACATATTTTCATCACCATGGATTTCTCTCGTATGTCACATAAAATTTGCGCTATCTTGTTATAAAAAAAAACAGCTGTTTTATCTAGTTGCATATTATAAAAACTGCATGGAACTTGAAAATTGTATAAAATTTACATTCGTTCTTTATTTTTATAAATTAGAAATTGATATCTATTTTGAGAAAAAGTCAATATTTTACATAAATTAATATTTCCTTTTATTTTTTTTATTTCAATTGATCAACTGTATATATAATATTAAATTTGTTATGTTTGTGTATACAATATTTATAATGATTTTATAATATAATATAATAGATATAAACACTTCGCATTTAAAAAACATGAATCTCAGTCGACTTACAAGTAAAATCTCTTCTCCATTAATTTACCGGAGGTGTGAAAGAAAAGAAAACCAATTTAACAACGTAATTGGACTAGAAACGATTTAGTTAAAAGATAGAAATCTCCCTGGACGCGTATAAGTGCAAGCTTAGGTTCTCGACCTCATCACGCGGATGGTGATTCATGCGGATCTCACACAGCATTATTCTATGTTTTTTGTATCAGAGCGGCGAAGAAAGCTCGCGGCCGAGTTCGTGTTGCTCGCAAAAATCGCTTCGAGTGCCCGATAGTCGATCGTGCGCGCCCGAGAAAGTTTACGGCGCCGCGCCGCCGCTTCGAAAACTTTTCTAGCTGGAAGAAGGAGGGAAATGAATGGCACGATCGACGGATAATCGCGCAATCGCGAGGGAAAGAATAACGCAGCGAGAAAGTAAAAGATAATGCATTATGGCTGTTTATGATCGTGAATTGATGAAAATGAATCAGCAGGATTATGATAGATTTAATAATATTTACTGTAAATAAAAAGTAACAAAATATATGTTTGTAAAATGTTATATAATAACAAGGATTTCAATTTAATAACTAACGGCTCTCTTCCATACAATCCCTGTAAGTTGTATTTTAAAAAATTAACTTTATCTTTCAAAAATTTCTTTATTATTTTCCATTTTTTTCTTTAACTTTTAGACTTTTTTCATTTTAATTAAGCTTGACAATTTTGTTTTTAATTTAACACAATTCTCACCACAGAATAATGAATTTGTTATTAATAAAAGAATTATTAATAGAAGAATTTTTATAATTTAACTTTTTCCATGTTATTGAGTGACGTAGTGATTATAGTACAATGTAAAATTTCGAATTTACTTTATTTTTTGCGATTTATTCACACATTATTATTGGATTGGTAGTCTTGTTTTGACGTGACCTCTTACATTTAAATATTGTTTTTTTAATATGTAAAACTGCATTATTATTATTTTTTCTTATTATTGTGATTCATAAACTGATGAATACTTTGTATTAATCGGAACGTCTTCATTTATATATATATAATTTTAAGTATTAAAAGTTAATGCATTAATTTAACATTTAAATTACTTGTTTTTATTTGATATTGTTATATAAACTTACTCTACTCCTTATTTTCTTTATTAAAATGTTATATGTTTGTATTTATACTTCTTATGCATTATCGATAATATTGTGCACACAACAACATATCTATAATTAAAAATATAATTAAAAATGAAATTCTAAAATTAAAACAACAATTTGTAAATAATTGTAAATGGAAAGTTTTACTTTCTATAAATGTATTCTGGGACGGTATTTTCTATATTCTGTTCGATATTTAAATGAAACTTCTGTTGAATTCAAATTGATTTTGTATTGTGTATTGCATAAAATCACGTGAAGTTTTTTAACGATTTTTATTGTAAACAGGAGTTGTTGCGAGAGAAGGATCTCTATTGTTCTGCACAACTATGGTAGAAAAATAACAGAACATAGGAGAAGAGAAATAAACAGGGTATGAACGGCAATCGTATGCCGACGAAAGCGATCGTTTGCCCTTGTCGACGCCGTCGTGGCGTCGTACAACTGCATGACGAAAGACAATGCATTAATGTTTCAAGAGGGAGGGAAGTCTGAGTCCGATTGTATACGGGGTGCGTCTCAATGCGGGGTGCTCAGAATACTGGAAAGAGAGAGATGTGTATGTGTGTGCATATGCGTTCGGCGAGCATTACGCTTGAATCATGCAAAGGCATCGATTCCCAGGGTTTCACAGAAACTAACCGGACCGCATACTGTAGGTTCATTCGGATCACTCTTCCGAATTTTCGATGTATCACGATTGCAAAGTCATTTGTTACGCTGCACGTTTCCATATTATAGTGTGCTATTTGCCATTTTGTAGACAGCAACAAACATTTGGAAATTTTAATTTAATTTAAAAAACAAAACTATTTTTAGAAATAGTTATAAATGCAATAACACCTACACATATCGTACTCCACTTCCATGTACGTATACAATGGAATAAAGATCACAGTTTCAGAGATGTACAGCGTATTTTAGTAAAATGCCACAGTGATATGAAACAATTTTAACGTATGAAATTTTTAGCTGTAGGTACTTGAATATTTTAATATTGAGTAAATATAGCTACATAAGTTTTAAAATGATTAAATAAATACCTGGCTTAATAAACAATAAATGTGTAAAATGAATACATTTTTTAAAGGGATTCTTCAAATAAAATCCTTCATAAATACAATTATATTTTAAAAATATTTTATTTATATTGAAACTGCTAACGATCTCCAATTAATATTTTTTATTATTAATTTATATTAAAAATTATTCTGTAAATGCAAACTGAATAAAATCGAACTGATTAATAGGTAATGTTGTTAAAAACAGAAATTAATTATATTTTTTTACAATTTTTCTAAATATTAATTTATGTTAATCTGTTATCATTAAATTATTTAATAATTTTGTATTAGTAAATATAAAAATTTAAACCAAGTTATATTACAGAACAATAAACTTTTTTCTATCTTATAATTAATTAAGAAATGTATTTTAATACATAATTGTATACTGCAATACTTCTTTAAAAATATATTTTGTATTATAGATTATATGTAAACAATTAAAATTTTAATATTTAATGATTTAAATTACAACATTAAACATTAAAGTCACTTTGACATAATATGATTCTCATTTCTCAAAATCTCTAATTATTTATGAGTCATTAATTACCAGCTGTCATGAAAGACACTCGACTGTGAAATGGGCCTTACTGGCCGCATTTTATGATGGTCACGTAGACGATGCGTGATATCGCTGTCGTTGTCATCCTCAACGGCATGTAATAACACGCGCGGCACGCGTCGCGACGCCGACGCCGAAGCATCACAGCGGCGGATTAATCCTGATGAATTGCCGGACGGGATTGCGCGAAATTGCGCATCTACCGGGTGTGTCGCTCGAGAATCGAATTCGTCGACATTCTGGGCGTGCCATGTCGACAACGTCGTTGCTCTAATTAAATGGGCCGCCCATACATACTATGTCGCACGATTGAACGAACAGACAAACGCGGAGCGCTCTATTTTTTTTTTTCAAGTGCAGAATGTGTCGCCGCTTGATAACGCGATAGTCGAGAATTTGTCGAGAACGACGGGACGAGCGACAGCGAGCGAACGCATTTACTTGCAAATGAAAGCGGTGGACTTAATTAACGGCGAGTTTCGTGAAGGCACTGAATGTGAAGTTGCAGCCGTTGCAAAGCATTAATCTTCTTAGTTATTAAAAAAAATTTTTTAATGAAGAAGATCGATTTTAATAGATATCTTGTGTGTTTTTCGTCACGCATTTTTTGCATATACATATACATATATGTATATATGTATATGTATATATCCAAAATATCCGTATCCGTATATGTAATATATGTATATGTACATAGGCATGAAAGCATATAATATCATATTTGACACTATTATCAGCAACTGATTCCCAGATAGCTTTTGCAGCTGTTATTTAGTGCCAATAATTAATAGCGAAATTAAACAATATTAATTATTTTCGATGACCTAATATTGATTATAGTTAATTATTTAACAATGTTTATCGTTATTAATTGCTTCATAATAATTACTATCATTGGCATGTGAAAAAACAATATATATCACAATATATATATCACAATATATTATATATTAATATAATAATGAATGATTAATAATTTAATAAATATTGATATTTCCTTAAACACAATACTTTTACAATTAATTCTTTATCTAAAATTCTTTATCTTGCAACTAAAATCAGCATTCGTGAATTTAAATATATATATTTAAATATATATTTAAATATATATTTAATTATATATACATACATATTAAATATTTTCACTAGTTTATAATTATAATCTTATTTTTATTTTAATTAATTTATTAACATTTTTTGCTTTTATATAAATTCTTGTAATTTTTTAAAATTGGAATCGGTGGCATGTTAAAAAAGTTATTTTTTCTACAATTAAAAAAAATATTTTTATGGCATGAGTATCAAAGTGTGTTGCTTGTAACAGCAACACGAGATACAAGTATGCATTCAGTATGCGATAGGATACGCAATTGGAGCGTTCAGACGTCAAATAAGGATTTTCGCAATAGAGTGCGCGCCATGATCGCGCTACGTCGCTAATTGGATCGCTGAGCTATTAACTCACAGGCAGGTAAGATTCTCGGTTAGCTGTTGATCCTGACGAAGTTTCGCGGAGACGAGACGATGACGCCGGTAATTAGGTGATACATACTCTGTACATTCAATGTTTAAAGCTGAGATACTCGCTTCATTCTCAGTTATCAAACTAAAGAAAGATTTAAGTGATATCTCTTTGTATTTTATATTACTGTTACAAATCATATTTTTTATAATCCGTAGGATAAAGGAATTATCAAAGATATCAATCAAAGAACAATTTAAATCAGTAGTATAAATATATTCTCAATTTAACTCATGTGTTTCCTTGCGTCGTGACGTCGATATTGATTTTTATATTATCTCAATAGATACTTCCGTTTTCAATTTTATTTGATCCAATCGGAAATAGAAATAAAGACGGCGGAAATGAAGGATGCGCGTAGATATGAGATTTTTTATATCTCTCCCCATATGGAGAAAGTGATAGGCTTAATACTTGTAGCCTCTCTGTTTCTTTTTTCTCTTTTCGACTGGGATAATCGTAATCCTGCTTATATCGTAATTCAGACGTAAAAGTTGAAAAATCGTAACGCGAGCCATATTTATTCACAGACTCAACATGTCGGATATATACGATGTATCACCAGAAGATGTACCGATGTGTGTGTGTCAACGATTCGTAACTGTAACTGATGTACCGTTTCACTCTTGCTAAATATTAATCCGCGCAACTCTCTTTCTCTCTGTGCGTGCAGTGACGCATGATATCTCTCTGCGAATTTTTATTTCAACAAAAATATTCTATCTGGTTGCATAGAGTACATTTAGCACTTTCCGTTTATTTTGAAATAGATTATTTTTGGTTGAAGTGCATCAATCAAAAAGTTTAAATTTGATTATGTTTCTTGACAAATCTGTTAACGTTGTTGAATATTTTTTAAAAAGCACATATAGAAAGAAAACTTTTAAAAATCGAGTTTTCGAAATAAAAATTGCAAAATTTTTGCTGTCACTTGCCTGTGATTAGAATTTTATTGTTTAAAAAATTGCCATTCTTTTCTTGATTTTATTACTCTATTAATCAATATAGTTTTGCAATACATAAAAAAATAATACATTATTTATGTCATTTCATTTGGGTAAAATACAAATTAAGTATGCGTTCAATTCGGTTTAAATGAATTAAATAGAAAATCTTATCTTATCTTAATTTAGGTTTATTTAACTTGAGTTTTTCACCTAAATAAAATATCATATGTAATAAATAAAATATATTGTTTCTAATTATCAGATAGTTACGTAAACCTCAATTTAGTTACGTAAAACTAAATTGAATAATAAATGAATCTTTGAAAAAAAGATAATCTTTTATCTTATCCCAAGAATTAGTAGAGCTTACAATGTCAGTTGGTTAAAAACAATTTTAAGGACGAAGATTACAAATTCAAATTTTGCTCTCATTGCATTATTTTGAATGTTTAATTCGAGGATTATTCTCCAATCTAAAGACATCTCTATCCATTCTGTAAGAGAAAGTGATATTTTTGTATCAAAATATTCTTATTTTTTCTATATATAACAATAATATTATATCATATATTATATAACGTTATTATCGTATATTATATAACGTTAATATTTGATGTTATTTTAATTATGTGTTATTAGATATTCTTACATCACAAATTATTTTTATTTCGATAATGTAATAATGTTTCAAAGTAATAATGTTTGTCAGTTAATATTTTAAGTATTCTAAATATTGTTTTAATATTTAATTTATTATTTAATTTTTTTAAATGCTTTTTTGAGATTTAGATATTCTGAATCTGCAGCCATTCATTTCGCGTAAGATCTCGTGGATCTTACGAGCGATATGCAATTAAGGCGACACCCGTAGCTAAACGCCAAACCCATGTACCCCGTCCACGTTTGATCGAGACGAGTGGACGGCTTGTTAACCACCATCGCACGTTCACGCAAGTGCGCTACTCGAGGTCAAAGGTTCACTTCAACCTCAGGCCGCAATTGCTCGCCTGTGGCCGGAAGTCCGCGAGAGGACTGTAAGAAGATCATCTCTCCCTCTCTCTCCCTCTCTCTTCCTCTCTGTCTCTCTCTCTCTCTCTCTCTCTCTCTTTCTCTCTCTCTCTTTCTCTTTCTCCCTTCTCGGTTCGACTTTTACGTTCGACGGAATTACGAGCTTTGACTCGGAAACTCTTCTCATCCTGCTCTTTTAATCCCGTCGATTTCTTTTCTTTTGCGAGCAAAAGACCTGATATGATGCTAATATTACTTGCGATGCAGAAATATTTCGTGGAAGTGGCGGATTTCACGTTGCGAATCGAAAAATATGTTTGAGACATTTTTAATCTATTCTTTTTTCTCTCTTTTGCATCTCTCTCGACTAAAATAAAGATATAAATCTAACAAATTCTAAGAGAGAAGAAGAAGAAAGAGAGAGAGAGAGAGAGAGAGAGAGAGAGAGAGAGAGAAGAAAAAATAGAGAAATGAGTGCATTATAATATTTTTAACATATTTTATATGTTGAGTATTATTAAATATTATTAAGATTTATTTTATAATGTTGATTTGAAATATTAGAAGAATTTTTAATAAAAAAATCTTTTTATGTATTACTTAATTGAAAAACTTTGGTTAATCAGACTTAAATAAAGAATTCAAACAAGTAGAACTAAACCAATAGATTTTTTATTCTAAAAGGAGAAAATCAATAAAGTTACAGGAAGCGATGACTGGAAATGTATGTCATTGATTTATTTTAATGGACGAAAAATTCAAGATAATTTTTCTAATTTCCGGAAAAAATAAAACGTCGAGATATGACTTCTTCGGAACTTGAAATCATCGTGACATACTCCGTAGTACGAAAATTTAAAGTCTCCTGCGTAAAGTCTACGCGAGGACGAAGAATAGGAAATTAGTTGAGCCGGTAAATTAGTTTTCTTGCGTATATAGGTCGTGCGTAAGTAAAGCTGGAAAAAAATGTATAATTAACGGATAATGCAGTAAGCGCTCGTTTCTCGTCTTGCTTCTCCATTCTCTTTAAAAATTATTGATGTATAAAGTGCCCCTTATTAAGTATGTTACAAGATAATCTGTAATAGAATAAAATCCCAATATTGTTCATCAGGTTAATTTAAACAATATCGGTCATTAATTTTAACTGTAAATTTACTCTTTCCTTCTGAGACGTTCTAATTTTAACGATAGACGAATTATGAATAATGGAACCATAGATAATGAATATAAGAGTGAAGAATATAGAATTAGATAATTAAAATTAATTATAAGTTAAATTTAAATTAACAAATTTTAATTAAATACGACAATAATAAGTTTAATAAATTCTGTTATTAATTTATAATATATCTATACACATTTGTCTGTTATAGGCTGTTATCCATATAAAAAAAATGATATATAAAATTATATCAAATTTTAAGAGCATATAAATGAACAATTTTATTATTAAATTTTTGTTAGACAGGGCTAGTGAAGAAAAATATTGTAATAAAAATTAGAATAAAGTTTTCTTTTTTTGTTAGTATATTAACATTGTATGAAACAGAAATTGACGATAATATTTTTGTTCAGATATTACGTTTCATGTTTTATTACATATGTATGTATGTATGTGTGCATGTGTGTGTGAGCCTATGCTGTTGTTGGTGCATAAATAATATATTTATATAAGACGATAAGATATAATTCACAAACATTTAGAACGATACTTACTAACAAAGTTAACTGCAAACATATTTCGACTTTGAATTTGAGTCCTCTTCAGTGCGAAGTCAAATACAAACTACAATGAAAGCGCAAGAGAGCATCAAATATAAGTGTAACCTTCTTCCTCACGGTCATGGATTTCCCCGTCATACAGCTTAGATAAGAAAGAAATAGCAAAAGGAAGCTCACATATTAAAATAAAATTGAAATAAATTGGATTCAAAAGTTCATTTCAGTCCTATTCATCATTTTGTGATACATAAGCTTTCTTTTTTCCTCTTTTCTCCTTTCTCTTTATATCTATTTTTTTATCTAAGTCTGTGTGACGGGAAAGTCTGTGACCAGAAAAGAAGTATTTATATCCGATATTCCTTTGCGCTTTTATTGTAGTTTGTGCTTGATTTTCTAATTCAAGAGGAGAATTCAATTCGGAGTCACAACATTTGCAATTAACTTTGTTGATACATACATTTTAATTGTTTATAAATTATATATCTTATAAATATATACTATTTACACAACAACCACGGAGTTGATTTAAATTTACATTGTAATTAATTTTAAATTTCTAATTCTGTATTCTTCACTTCTATATCCATTATAGTTACAATTTCTATTTTTTAAATTAGGACATCTCAAAAAAGTGTAAAATAATAAACTCATATATATCTTTTATTTGATTTATTTTGAGAGTTACAAAACTATTTTTATTTTTATTTTAATTATTTTTAAACGTGACAAAAAATTTATTGATTGTATGACAAGTATTATAATGTACATTATAAAAAATTTTAGTATAGGGGTGGCCGCGGTGCGGGGACAAAAGTAACATTTTGTCTTTGAAGTGTTACAACAGTTAAAATATAATATTTACATTTAAAAAATATGTATCTTTAGACGTAGAATTTATTTAGCTACAAAATTTTCTTTGATTTAATTTTTTTATGTAACTAGAAAAACTGTTATGTTTGTTTAAAGACTGTGAGGAATTTTGTTACGACCGTCCCAACTTCATGAACGATTGTAACAGTAAAGGAGGATACATAACACAACTATATAAGTCATACTTTTTCTTACAGCTGCACGAATGGATAACTGGTCCTTTATAACCTCTTTAAATGTCTGTTTGTATAAAGACACTTCTTTTATATAATTTTTCTCTTATCTGTCTTGCGTTTTCTTGTTAACAGCATTCTATGAAGAAAAATACAAATAATATTGAACAAAATAATACTAAAGTAAAATCGAGTAAGTTCGGAGATAATAAAAAATTGTAACATAACAAGTGATTTTAGGCATCGATGTTATTATTTTTCCCTAATAGTATTTTATGATTTATAGTAAATTTTTAAAATAAAAACCTATATAAAAATCAACTAAAATGTGCAAACCATCAATGCAGATAATCATTAAAACATATTAAGATAATACATTATACCTTTGTTGTAAAGAAAAAAAAAATTTAGATTTTGTGCAATAAAACTTGCATGAAAAAAGTAATTTCTGCTCCTGCACTCGTGCACGGTCCGCGAGAATCAGCATGTAACGAACGATTCAATGCCGATCTATCTACAGAATTTTACCATGCAGCCGCACATATCTATTATAGTTTAAGAAATATTAACCTTACTATCCCCTTATTTTGTCCCCGATCTCCCTTACAATTCGTAGGAAGGGGAAGGGAGTTAAATACACATATAATTAATTGTTGGACTTTATTGTAATAAATGCTATAATGTTATGTTCTAGTTTTACAATAAAACTGGAATTGTAAAAAGAGTATACAATTTATACTTATAATTTATATTACAATATTTTCTCTGTATAAGCAAACATTGCCTGTATATGTTTACAAAATATTGAATATTCTTTACAAATTTTTGAGCAAGAGGAATAAATTATTGTATTCGAGTATGAACGCGATTTTGGCGATCGTCGGTGGTCTGTTGATGCAATAGCGGCTTGTCTGGGGCTATATTCAGTATTCGGTATTTCGCAAAAATATCTCTCTCGGAAGCCGGACATTCACCAGACGACAAGTCGTAAATCGATCGGTGCGTATACACCATAAGCTCGAAAATTCTCCTGGCGTTTTTTGGGGGCTTTCACTTGGAAAAACGAAAAAGATGGGTGGACCTCTTGAACCGACAAACCTATGTACTCATTCTCATTCCGCATTTCGCCGTCGGTACAGTCTTTGTCAAAAATGTTATCTATATTTTTTTCATTTATCTGGAATTTTTTAACTTGCATTATTACTTATTAATTACCAGCATTGTACATAAGTTTAAAAGATTTTTTAAACAAAGGATAATTTACAGCAAATATCATAAATCAATTTTTGAACTAAAATTTAGTCAAATCATGATTAATAAAGATGTCTAATATTTTTGACCAAGGCTGTATATTCAACTATTCCGATTCTACCAGAAAGGAAATATTCAATATCATACAACCTATAAATAAATAAATAAAAATATATCTACATATATATATATTTTTTTGTAATACAATAGCATTTGTTATGTTAAACTTACATGATTAATTTTGATGACAGATTTTTTTTATCAATTTGAAGTTTTATATTTTCTTAGCTGAAATATTGAAGAATGTTATTATTTATTGCAATTTTCTTGATTATATTTTGCAACTAGATATCTTTGCAAGATTATTAAAACGAAAGTTATTTTAGTGGAAAAATCTTTTTTTCAATTATTTTTAACTTGAAAGCTATCAATGCTTCAATATTCTTGCTAAACAAAAATCGTTTCTAACCAGAGAATCATTAATTAAAACCGACCAGAGAATCATTAATTAAAACCGCGAATTTTTAAAGATTGTTTATTATTAAATTAGCAAAATTATTTTTTTCTAATATAATAATACATATACTTAATCACATCATGAATATAAACAGATGTCAATATATCGATAATTTTTGTGCATACTTTTATACTTTTATACTGTACATTTTTTTACATAGTATTGATTATGTATTAAGGCACTTTTATTAAATGTCTTGCTCGTTAAATGGGCAAAAACTGTAAAGAGCTTTCAACGACAAGTTATTTAATGAATATTTAACGACGTGAAGAGTCATCTGCACCGGTGAATTCTCGTCTGTCGTCTCCCCCAGTTAGAAATTCCATTGTTATAAAAATTTATAGGGTGGACTGACGCATCAGTTATCGCTCGTTCTCGAACGAATTTTTGAAAAAAATATTCCACAACGTACTGTGGTGTCAAAGGTTTGCGCACATTGTGGTTGCATTGTGTATGAGTATACGTGTGTATGTGTTGTATGGATGTATTGTATGCATATCGTTGTTATGCATGCGTATCGTGGCCGAAATTTCGACTAAAATATCGAATCGATTTCAGAGTAAGTTAGGGTGAAAAACGACCGTGGTTACGTGATGATCACGCAGTAGATTTTCGATATTAAAGCTGATATCACGAGATTTACACGTGCAAAAAATGCATATCTATTTTACTGTTATATTTAAATAAATTCTGAATATATTTTAACCTTAACTCTCATTAATATAGACAAGAATTTAATATATAAAATATTTATCTATTGTGATAAAACGTTTTAAAAATTAAATAAAAAGGAACTTAAATGTTTTGATGAAAATGAAAATTATTATATTTGTATATTCATTTTAACATTACATATTAATCAGTGATATTATAATTACCATTATCAAATATTATTACGAATAAATAATTTATAATAAAAATAATTTATATGTACAATATGTTCGATTTAATTAAAAATTAAATATAATTTTCTCTCTCTCTTTCTTTTTCTCTTTTTCTCTGTCTCTTGTTTTCTTTGTATTCCTATTTTCATTCTCATCAGTATTAACAATGGAATAAAAGGAAAAAACCATGCTTAAAAAAAAAAAATAAATTATGCAATATAAAAAAATGTCAATACTCAACATAATATTAATTCGTGTATGTATATTGTTTTATTGATTAAAAAGTATCAAAGTATATATACTGTTATACATGAATAAATTTTGTATTTTAATCTCGATCTTATTAATGTAAATAAGACTTTAATACGTAAAACACTTTACTTATCATAATAAAAAAGTTTTAAAAATTGAATAAAAATTACATACCTTAATTTTGAATTATCTTTAGTAGAAAAGTTGAATCAATATGTTAAAAATTAAATCGTACCATTAAAACAATATTTAATTCCAGAAAGAACGTTGTAGAACTTACTTTAGTATGCATGGTTAAACACAGTAAAAGTACAGTATGATTAATAGCTTGTCCAATAATAAAATAGTCAAATTATGATAAAGAATGAATGTCAAGCAGCTGCGATACATTGTAAAACATTTAAAGTACGATGATCTTATGCTAGTGTGTAATATCATAAGATCACCACATTTTGAATATTTCACATTTCAGTTGCTTGAGATTCTTTATCATAATTGACTATTTCATTATTGGACAAACTATTAATCATAAAGTTTTTTTTACTCTTTAATCATATGTACTCTACTCATAAGTTCTGCGATGCTTGGAATCCAATACATTGTTTTAATGGTATAGCTTAATTTTAACATGTAAATCAAATTTTTTTACTAAAGACCAAAATTGGAGTCACAATGTATACTTAATACTTTTTAAATAATAAAAAACAATGTATAAGTGCAAATATTCTTTGTTGGCTTATATATCGACATTTTATGTATTTTATGATTTATTAACAGTCAAGATGTAATCCTTTTGAAAGATTGATAATATCTTTTCCTATCAATGTAAATTAACGTAAATGTTCTCGAAAAGCACGTTACCGACTCTTTTCCGAGATAAAGCATTTCGTTCAACGGCTAGCGATAGATCACCACGTAACAATTAGTGTGGATGGTAATTACGCGAGAAGCTAATTACTAAAAGTCGAACCGTCCTATATCGGCGGCTTGTCAGCGAACCTCGCAGAATGAAACGCGAAAAGTTTCAACACTGTTCTCGTAATTCACTTTTTCTACCATTTTTCCATAGTTATCAGCTTTCGAGCTTTAAAGCAAATGGCGAAATGCGCGGGCGTTTTTCGTGTCTCCGCTGAGGTGAACACTTCAAATTTAGTATAAAATGCGTCACTAGTGAATTTTGCCAGAATTTCTAATATTTTTCGTATATAATCAAAAATCCCTTTTATTTTAATATGATTAAACAAAATAATAATAAAAAGCAATGTTGATCAATTAGGATTGAGGAAGTTAACTAATAATGCATTAATTGATATCAATATATGTTAATTGAAATTTAAGATTTCCAATTTTTAATTTTATTTTAAAATTTATTAGAGGATAGGTATATAATATATAATTATATACACAGAATGTATAAAAATTATCTACTAATCTATTATTAATAATAAATTTTTGAATTAATTTAGAATCAACAATTAAGACAACAATTACAAACAATTAAAAAAAAACTTTATAAAAATTTGTCCAAAAATCTCAAATTATTAAAGAAATGGACAATAAACATCTTTTTTTTTAAATGAAGAATATTGATTAAAAATAAATATTGTTTTCGTTGTATTCTTATTTTTTATTACTAATTTAAAATTTTTTTAGATTATCAACATAACAATTATGTATTTAAATTGGTGCATATTTGGCCATAGAGATTTGCAATTACTTCCTAATTTATTGTATCAGTTCAGCGAATCATAAAATTTGGTTCACCCGTTGATTAAAACATTATGTTTTAATTCTCGCTGAGTAAAATCGCATAACTTTGTTTATTATCATCAATCGAAATTCTATTTTCCATTAATGAAATTGTATTGCAACATTACGAGTTATCGCAACTTGAAACAAAACAAATCTTATTATGCGTCCCCATATATATTATTGCATGATTACGATGCTAATTATGATCATGCGTATTTCATAATTTGAATCTCATATCAAAACAAACCTAGTCGAAATTCATAGTGATCTAATTGGAAAAGATAACGATACATATGTAGCTATTTATTTTTGTTACAATATAAATATATTTCTAAAGTATTATATATGTTAATATTACATATAATACATTATTATATGTCATTATCATTGTAATGATATTTTAATATATAAATATATAATAGTATTATTTAAATGTCGTGAACTTTTTGATAATTATCAATAAATACAGGTTATTACGAATTATTGATTTAACGTATGATAATCTATTGTATATTATAAAACGTTAAAGAGTAAAATACAAAAAATTGCAACGTTTTAATGCAATACAGTATTTAAAATTTTTGCAGAACATTTTAAATTCACATATTCACAAAAAACGAAGAATTTAAAAGTATCGGCTGCACAAGAACTTGGTTTCATAACCAAGTAGATATATGTTCCCCTTTGAAGTAACAAATTACTTTATAAAGTATTTAGCGCGAAAAAGTTTCTCAGAACTCTGTTATGGCAAAAAAAGGATAAGGAAGAGGGAATATAGAAAAAAATCATGATAAAAAATCTATTTTTATTTTTTTCTAAGTTTGTTGAACTTTTATCTGGAGAAAATGTACAATTTTGAGTAAATTTTATAATAATTTTATAATAATAATAAATTATGATAATTGGTTTATTAAGCAAATAATTTAACATAAAAATTTTGTTAAATAATATAATTATCGTGTAGCTATTTATATATAATTAATTCAATAAGTACAGTCAGCAATAGTTCAAGTCTGAATTTTTTAAAATCAAAACGCCAGACGATATATATATATATATATATATATATATATATATCTTTATTAATAAAAACATTATAATATTTATATAAAGCAAACTAAATCTCGGGTATATCATACTAAGAATGATACCGAAAGTTTAATCTATCAGAATAGATCCGTTTTTGAAAAATTGAGTTCTAATTGTTCATCGAATATAAACTGTTACATAGATTCGAAAGATAAATTATGCAACGCACAAACTTTTATCATTAATTTAATTTCCATGATATATGAAAATACTACCAAATATCGACGATGACGAACGTGACTGTGTTTTTAACACAGCCGTTGGAATTGTCGGGCTTTGCGGCGCGTTAATTACGCGGACATGGCCGCGCGTTGTAGCGAGAATTCCGTTTAATATGTTGTTTAACCTCGGCCGTGTTACCGGCTTGGTTCGGGCGCGTTACTTTTTTTTACAATATTATCCAAGGCAACACGCTGTCTCTAAAGCACATGTATCATCCACAATACTCAAGTCTTTCGGAGGCTATAGAGAAAGTACCGATATACCCATTTTATTTTCCATCTCATGTAAACCATTATCCGACTTTAGAAATAAGAAGTACATTGTGGAAGTAAGGGGTGAGTAGTTGGGGGAAACTCTGCATCTTTACACTGTGAACCCCGCCGCCGGTATCCTTATATAAATCGCGCGAGAACGCGCGGTTTCCTTTCACGCGGATAAAAAAAACCGCAAGAGAATCTCGCCCTTTCCCGCGCAGATTCGTGCGGTGTAGGAGGATGGAGGAAGAGATTCACGGTTCGATGGGCCGAATCATCCACTTTGCGAGTAGCGAACTCTTGGAGGACGCCGGTAATGTTTGAACAGAGTCCGCGAGCTGACGAGCGGAAGTTCGATGCGCCGTCAGCGCGCTCGCGACCCCCGTCTAAAATAAAAACTCGCTTCTTCCTCGTCCTCGCATTCGCCTACATCCCTTCAGCAGCCGACAACTTGAACAAATTATCTGCCCCCGTGCGCTCGCGGCGAAAAGGAATTTTCAAGCGGAATAAGAATCGAGAACTCGTGAGAGCGATATCATCGTCTGATTTGCGATTCCGCAAATGTAATTGTTCGATGGATTCTTCGTGCTTTTCCATGGAAATATTCCGGGAAAAGTTGAGGCTGCCGAGTATGTCGTCGCCGTGAAGAAATGACGGGATATTATGGCCGACATCAATTTTCTCAGGTCCTTTGAGTGACGGAATATTGCGAACTTCGGAGATAAACTTTGAGCGGGATGATGTAAATTTAACGACTAAAATTAAGTACGAGGATGAAATTATTGAGACACGATAAAGCTATTATGGTACAGATTTAATTTTAAAAACACGATTTTAAACGAAGAATATATTATAGATAAACTAAAATTTGAAAGTAAAATATGAAAATACAAAACTAAAGTTTATATTTATAATTAAAATAATTCGAAAGGATATTATATCCTTTCCTAACACTTTTATAATTCTGTAAAACTTGTTACAGAGCATTCAAGATTATTTCAATATATTTGGCAAGTTTGTAAATATTTTATAAGAACGTTATTTTAAGATTAGTTACATTTATTTTTCTAGTTCGAAATCAATTTTATCGATTAATTCGAAACGCAAAGTGTTTCTTCGTTTCTGAAAGTAGCTCTACTCTTTCTTTATTTCTTCGCCAAAGTGAATGGAAACGCCTTCGCAATCTTTTCGATGACGTCTCATGCCTTTGATCTAAGTGCCGGATCTTCGCTGTTTTCTTTACTTCTTCACTTCCTATCTTTACTTTCGAGGTTTCGAGACGCATCAACCGGCACTCGAAATATTAAGGAATTCCTGAATACGAAACTGCGCTATCGACGTGCATTTTATTTAAAGAAGAGAGAGAACATCTTTCAAACATTCACGTTTAAATATAGAGTGATCTAAAAGTACTAAATTAAAAATGTTAAGAAAAAGAAATTAAAAGATTGTAGCTAATTTTGGAGATGATAGAATGAAATACACAGAAAAAGTTCCCGAAATGAATGCTTGCCCAGCTAGCATAACTGATCCATTTAAATCTAAAAAATATTCACACTTTCTTAAATTCTTTATGAATTAACGTAATCTGTTCGAACTCTAAACTTAAAAAGAAATAAAAAGTATATACAAATATATTTATATATTTATATACATATTTTTGTATATATGTTACTTTTAATAAAAATGATAATAAAAATCAAATTATGATTTATTCTTACACAAAATAATTAAGAAATAGAAAAATATTAGAAAAAGAATAACTTTTTTGAAAAAGATTTCACGATTGATAATATAAAAGTGAAAATTTCTTTAGATTTCCTCAAGAATATTTTCAGAATAAACAAAACAGAAATTTAGTAAGTCGAAAATAAAATAGAATTCGTTTTGAACTTTCTGTGCTATCTGGATACATTTAATGTTAAATTGCTAGTTCTTATATAAAAAATGTACGAAAGAAATGTAAAGTATGTAATATAATCGGAAATTTGTTTCTGGGAGTTAACAATTCTCTCTCTTCTTCCTCTCTCACTCCTGATGTTCGATATATAGTGCAGCCATAAGGGCTATACGGAATGTCGTGTAGTTTCCGTTCGGTGTAAATTACGGCCGGCCTGTAACCGGGAAACTCGATGTAATTTCCCGACGGTGACGATTAGACGCGCGAAACATAGAGCGCAAATTCTCCCAGAAGGGGTAGCAACGTGACAAATCCCAAATATTTGGTGGAATATGCGCGATACGAGGACACGACGCGAATACGAAAATGTTCGAAAAACGGATAAATTAATATGTAATGTATCTCTCTCCTCGATCAACAATTTCATGCTAGAGTGACATTTTATTATTGAATATAATATTGTATTATTGAACATGTACATATAGTTACTTTTTAATAAGATATATATTAATACATGAAACAGTAGAGCAAGAAAATTGAAAATCCCAGAAAATCCCAGAAAATTGATGTCGATATGTGTGATTAATAATTAATTGCCCACGTCCTGTTCAACTTATCTCAAGTTTAATTTACCGGTGGATTAATGGCCGAATTAATTACGGAATAGAGGGAAACGCTGTTTTTTCATCCTCGTCCTTCGTTTCCGTACAGATTGGATGCAGTTAACTGATCGGGGCAGCGAGCAGAACGAAATTTCCAGGATATTGAACTACGCGAAGGAAAGTGAAGCTTAACGGTGAGTACAAGAACGTTTGTTTTAAAGTCAAAGCATGAAATAAAAGGAAATACTATTTAGAATGAATCAACAGACGTAGAAGAAAAGAATTTAAAAGAATTAAAAATAAAGAAAGTGTACGACTTTTAATATTTTTTTTTTAGAAGATATTTAAATTATATTATTTATATTAAAAATAAATAAAAGTAAAATAAATTAATTTTAAAGATTAGAATATTAAAAGATGAAATATATTATTAATAATAAATTATTTTCTTATACGTATATTTTTTAACGTATTTTAAGTAATATTTTATTTTTATAATAACAATATTTTTACTTCATATTTATATCAATTTTATAAAAAAATTTATTGTAAAATTACGTTGGTTATTACACAGATTATCATTGTTATATAGAATGGTTATATAATAGAATATTTAAATAAATCGTTACACAAGTACCTTGCAATGAATTTTATCTTTTGACGCTTTTCAATTTTTATAAAATTTCCAAGAAACAAAAACGCGGACACACGCAAATATAAAATAACGCTTAAATTAAATCAAGTTCGTATTTTCCCGCATGATTCGGTTACCATGCCAAATATATAGACTTCCGTGGGAAATTCCTTCTTGTTCCAGCTAATTGAATCCGAACAAAGACCTATAATTAAAGCCGATGGAATTTAATCATTAGTTATAACTGTGATATAAGGATGAGGTAAAGATTTTTAAATCATAATTATTTTTGTTTTTTTTAATCTAATTAACATGAAAATTATTAAACCTTTTTTACTTAAAATCTATTTTCTTTATTTTTAAGATATTAAATGTTACATTTAAAGCTGTTTAGTATAATTCTAATTAATATTTTAATAGCATTTAATAATAATAACAAATATTAACTTTTAAAACAAAGAAAAAAGCAATGTGAGAAATAGACTGTTAATACTAAAATAGTTAAGATTTACGGAGATTTTATATATATATATACTCACTTGCATGTGCGCAAGCGATACATATTTTACGATACTTAACGTTGTGCCCGCATGCGGATGTCGGATAGTCTTGGTTTTGTTTACACACGACATCTTAAGGCGAGAGATTGGAAGGAGCTGTTTGTCTAACTAACACAACTTCCGTATGATAAGTTGGTAACTATACTTGAACGTATAAACAGCTCGCTAAGTAAAATAATTCCATCGACATGTACTCAGTAGACACTATTGATATGCTTTTTTTTCAAATTCGAAATGTTCAATTAATCTGCTTCATATATCGCATATTATATACAATCTACTAATATAATAGAATGATATAATAGAATGATATAATACTGATATAATAGAATGGATATATCGGATGGAAACATTAAATAAATCAGTTCGAATAAATCCTCAACTATATTAAAATCTGTTTTAAAAAGTGTCTGATCAAATGAATCAAAAAATTAATCTCAGAAATAAAAAACAGTTTTCAATTTTAATAATATTTAGTAATGTATTTTTGCATAGATTCATGTAATTCCTTTTCTTTCTACATAACTTAATTTTTGCAATTATTTTTTACAAATAAAAATATCAAATAATAATTGTAAAATAAATATTTAACATGATATTTAATATTTTGCATAATATATAATGTATTTTATTTTATTTTTATATATTTTATCGTAGAAAATGTCTCGTAAAACTATATTTTATTAGTATATCGTAAAATATTCATTGTGTGATGATTCTAATATTTTTATATATGAAGTGACATGATTAATTTTTCGATTTATGTTAGATAGTTTTTATTCTGGTATTGGGCAAATAATACTCAAAAGATTAGTCTTCTAAATCTTAAAATCTTTTTTCACGAATATATAATGAAATGGAATATTTTCCTCTTATATTGGGCAATTTTTTAATTTATGCATGCTGTACTGCATATCTATTTTATTTAACTGTCCACCTAGACATTGTCGACAGACATCCTTCGATATTCTTTGATGTTGCATTACCGGACAGGATTTAATCAGTCGCAAGTAATTCGGCAAAAGCGCAGAGCAAAAGGTGTCACCGCGAGCAGCGGTTTCGGCGGAAATGAAAGGCTCCCGTGCACTCTCGGTGTATATTGCAATCACGGCGCTTTGTCGTTGCATGTGTCGCGGACATGGGAATGAAGTGGATCAGCCAAGAGTAGTCGATTTAAGAGTCGTCATTAACGCCTGAAGCGTATTACGAGTGTGTTGTTGACAGCGCAAAACTACAATCTCTTGCAATCGTTTATATGGTCCCAACAATATAAACGACATTGTATTAATTACTTGATTTTAAGCGAATTGCTTAAAATTAAAATGACATAATTTTATTATCGAAAAATATTCTTAAAAATAAAATTTTCCTTCATAGGCAGGACATTGTAACACATAATTTATAAGTCTTTAACCTTTTGACTTTCGTGCTAACTTTCTAGACTTATAGTTTGCAAGTGGAGCGAGCGGTTGACCTCAAAACATTTTCTGCATAATAGCGTTTATAATGTTAAAATTATATTAAAATATAATAAATAAATATATTAATAAATAATATATTAATAAATAATATATATTAATAATACAATGTCATTTACTTTTATTTTGTAATGATTTAGAACATCTTTACAATTAACTATAATAACAAAATAAATATCATAGAGATTTGATATTCTATAATATACTCTAGTTGTTGTATAACTTGCTATTTTAGTACAATAACACAATTCCGTAAATAATATAAATGTTATTAAATTAATATTAATTTTTTAAATTTTTTGTAAATAAAAATCAACTCTTTAAAGCAGTAATAATATAATATTCCTAAGAATGGATCACCTCAAGCAAATAAAATATATCTTTTTGAAAATTGTATATGTTATGTATTTATTTGTCACAACAAAAATTTATAATTTAAAAATCAATTAGGAAGACACACAAAATTATCAAAATCTTATAGCATAATTATTCAGAAAAATTTTTTCCAAACGATTCGTTCCGCATGACAGTCAAAAGTTATAATGTAATTTTGTGAATGATTTAGTTTGTTAAATAATATCTCTTTAAAAATAGCTTTTAAAAAATGTTAAAGCATTTCTAAAGATTTCATAAATAAACTGTGGTAACTTAGGTTTGTTCTTTTTAGATATATCTTTAGAAATTATGTCTAGCAAATGTTAAGATGTTTATGCCATCTGCTGCACACGAGGAAAAGAAGTAACATTTCTCCCCTTAGTGCGCTCTCACTACTCTTCACATTTGTGTGATTACGTGACCATGCGTAGAGAGTGAGAATGTGAGTGAAATATGTCACGCAGTCACGCAAATGTGAACAAGTAGGTGAGCAGGATAGAAAGAAAAATGGTAAATAACAGGGAAACAAGAGGGTAAAGAATATGGCGTTTCGTAGGTGCCGAGAATAATGCGAATGCACTAATAAATTGTTGGTCAAGTTTTTGAACGTGTAACAGTTTCGCCGTGGGTATTGTTGGAGGGTGTTGTAACGGCTGGTGCCGTTGTAACGCCGTAATGGCCGCTTTAAATAGTTTAATGAATATGGAAGACAAGGTGCATCGCAGAGTTCCATTCCTGAAGTTACTCGGGCAGCAATAATATTCTCGCGATGCACGAAACACATTGTTCCCTTACCTCTAACACGATTTATGGAACGAAATAATATACTGCATGATTAGTAAACTGAACCACACGTTATGTAAATAAGTAGAGTGCCTAAAATGAATATTTTCTTTATTTACAAATTTTTTAACCTATTTAAAGTTATCTTTTTTCGAGAAAAAAGCTAAGCTTTAGGAGAGAAAATAAATGATAGGATTATATTCTTTAGTTCGTCTGAGAAAGGGATTTTATTTTAATGGGATTTTAGAACGTTTAAATAACGTTTTCATATAATTAATTGCGTTTGAATGCTTGTGTGTTTATTATGTTGTTCATTAATTAAATTTATTATTTTATTTCTTGACAATACGTATTTAATTGAAATAAAATATTATCTTTTTTCATTAGCAATTATTACTCTTTATGATAATAGATTTAAATACAGCATAATTATTTCACTATACATGATATGGCTATATATGATACCATGTTCTGTTTTACGTTCCCGTTATACGAGGAAAGTACTGAACCAGTGCTCGAATATTAATAGTTCGCCGGTAGATAATAGCAGAAAAATGATAGTCGACTATTAACTTTCAGTGCACTCGCGTGCAGCCACTAATGATCATGACAGTGGTTACAATAGAGACGAGGAATAAAGATCGACTTCGACGATCGTTCAACGTCACTCGCACTTTGCAAATAATTGTCCGTCATTTAATTTGCATAGTATCGCGCTGGTAACAGTTTTCTCTAACGCATTGCCTCATTGTGCATGAAAAATTATTTTATTTAAAAAAAATGTGTACAATTTAAAAAATTAGTAATATTTCTTACCAAGGAGAAAACATTCATTTTATAGTCCTACATTAATTTAACCAGTCCAATACCCGGTCCTCATTGTTTCGAAATCAGGCAGCGGCAGCAAACCGTTTGTTGTACAGTTTACACAAGGGAGTAACGTAAGATCTATGCGCGACGAATCGATTTCTCGAGGATAAACGCCCGGGCGGGCAAATAATCGGGCGCGTTCGAGGTGTCGTTATAAGGGGACAGCCAGATGTTATCGCTCGGCGAGATGGTGGTCCGGGACGCTAGGACAATAGATATCCAGCCCGGCCAGGATTCGGCCGTTTGGATGCACTCCAGATTGTAAGCTAGAACAACAAGCAAAATCCCGTCTACGTCGTTGATTCGCAAGAACAGACCAACCCGCAGCGAGTCTTGTTATCAACGCTGACAAAATATATTTGCGAGTAACGCAAATAACAATTTCAAATATACAAGTATATATATATATAAGCTTATTTCAAGAAATTGCCTTTCGTTGCATATGCGACGTCATATTCTAAAAGTACTACTTTTACGAAACTCATGTAATATAAACATTTTGTGTGACAATCAAGTTAGATATCATGATGCGTATACCTACAAAGTGTATTTGAAATATCATGTAATATTTAAGATTTTTCAAATAACAGGAAAATTATATAAACGTAAAAATCGTTGAGAAATTTGTAGATTGTTTTATAACTTTAAAAGTGCAAATACGACTTATAGAAAGAAAAATGGATAAATAAAACGAGAAAAGTGAATATATGTATATAATTTAACATTTAAGATAAGGAATTTAGAAAGAACATTTTCTTAGTATATCAAGAATACAACAATAATTTTTTAGTTATGAGTGATATAGAAATAAAACTTTTTGGAAAGAGTATATTGTGTAAACTAAAAAAAATTGAACAGAATACAAAGCTACACTTTTCAATAAATTTGAAATAAAAATTTTAAATAAATTTATTTTAATATAATTTGTAATTATATAAATATAGGAAATTAAGATAAATGATGACTTGTTATCGCTAAGAAAAAAGTTATTTCAAATTGATTAAAAAATATATCGTTAAAAAGTAGTAAGTGATCAAATATGCAGAATTATTTATTTTAATTTTTTGAAAATACTATTTGAAAATCCGTAATGTAAAATATTGTTTTATGCATAGCTATCTCTAACAGCAACCCATTATGGAAAATAATCTCCTGAGAAGTGAGAAATTTGTTCATACTCCAAGAAACTATCCGCGTTATTTCGTCATGAGATTAATTATCGACGTCGCATAAATATCCGACGGAATCGATCGACGCATTTGCGAAAAGCCATCGCACTCTACCTACCCCTTGGTTGAAATATTTGCCGATGCATACCGAGCATGATTTAAAAGGGCAATTTCGCGATAGTAACCGCAATTAATAACGGCGCCGGTCGTTATATACTTCTTCCGGCGCGGCGATCGATTGACAATGGATTATTATCGATCGATATCTTTAGCCCATTGTTGTAGCTACCGGTTATTTCGTCGAGAAGTTCGTCCCGATTGATCAGCAGAATCGGATTGGATGTACGTTGTTCCGGTGATTGCACCAGGGATGCAAATTGTAGCATCGTAGTCATTGCCGCTGTGTCGCGCGAATTCGATTATGAAAGCAAACGCGCTACGTTCGATGGACGCTGTTGTTGCGTATAAATTTTGCAATTCATCGGCATACTTCGCAAATAGACACGAAAATATTTGCATAATTTGTAAAAAATCATTAAGAAATTTGCAGCATTTATAGAAAAATCATTCGATTGCAGTATTTTGAAAATTTTTTGAATAGAAATCCATCTAACTTTTACCTAATTAGAGAGATTTATTTGTTTTTGAAGAATCGGAGCTAATTATTTAATTGTTTGTATAAAAGAAATTATTTAAAAATCTATTCCACAGTAGATCTTAATCGTGTAACTGTCAGAGGAGAGAATTTTCATAAGTGTCAAATGTGAATCTCCTTGGTTCCATTTCTGAGAGTGCATCATTCAATTATTTTAAACTGTTAAACGCTGAAAATGGTTCAAAACTAAGGATCGAAACGTTTGAGTGGAAAAAAATTATGCAAAAATAGAGAATATAATTTAAAGATTATACGCTACAAAACAATCATAATATATTAGCTGTTATTAGTCCATTTCAAAATTATTAGATCATTTTTTTATTTAAAAAAAAATATATTAATTTTACATTTCAAGTTTGTAAAAAATTTCGTAAAAGTTGCAAATATAGAAAGAAAGTCTGTGATGAGCCAACGGAGTTAACGATGTGTAAATTATTGTGTACATTTATTATACATATATATTTGCCAAGAATTATATACAAAGTCTAAGTACACACAAATCACATATGTTTCACAAATAAGTTTGAGTCTTCTTCGGTGTTTATTGATAATATGTAATCAAGTTTAGTATAAAATCTTTAATCCGTTACAGTTGCAAATATCAATTAAGTAATTAAAGTAATTAAAGCCATCGTACTAAAATAATTGAAGTTTTCTTATAAAATTCACAATATATACTATTGATAAATATAACACAATAATTCTCGCATCGTTAACTCAGCGTTGGTTCATACAGACTTTCCTTTTACCTTTTACTTTATAATTCTCAGAACTTTATTTGCTATTAGAGTAAAAAAAATACATTAATTAATCAAAGTATATAAAGAAAAATTATTTTGTTTTAAAAATACAATTTTAAAATCTTTTGAAGCGAATAGTTCTGTACTTTTGCAAGACTAGTACAAAGTAGGAAAACTATGAGAAAACGACAAAACATGTAAAAAAGAGGGACAGCCATATTCAGGACTATCCTACCAGTACACCCGCGAATTCTCTCTCTTTCTTTTTTTTTTTCTTCTTCTTTCCGTGGTCGAAACGGTAATTTTGTATGGAAGAACGTCAAGAATTTTAGCTCGGTGGGTCGGGAACTGAATCTCCTCCAACTTTACGTCCAGCATGGCAAGGAAAAGCTCGCTCCGCTAACAAAGCAAACTTTTCTCAAGAGCGGCGAAGAAAATGCCACGGCGTGCATTTCGTATGCGAATTCTGTCGGCTTGAAAGATGCGTCACGAGAGTGCATTCTCGAGTCTTTGCTATTTTTTGATCGGAGTCGTATGAGTAACAAGTCAGCTGGAACGCGTCGATTATGTGAGATGAGCAGACACTCACGTATGCGGTGCGGAATTCATTAATAAGAGACGTGACGACGCGATCCAGAATTGGCGGACGCTGACGTGAGCACATATTATTGGATCATATAAAATATTAAATATTTATCTAAATTGCTGTAAATGACTTACTATAATTATCCTTACTAAAGCTAAATTATGTTTTAATAATCAGCACATAATTTTCTTAAATTTGTGGAATTATCATAATAATATTATAAGAATTATAAAAATCTGAAAATTTTGATTGTAAAGCTGCACGATTTCTCCATTAATTAAGTGACTCTACGTGGCGAATCTATGTAACGACGATTTGCGCACATTTGCTCTCGAAATTCCATTGTTGCGGAAGTGAATCCACACGGAAAGTCAACGCAAAGGAGAGATGTCGGTCTCGTGTCACAGGCCATCTACCTGTCGTTCACACATGAGAACCGGCGTATCGTTGACACCTGTTCGAGCGGATAAATCACACGTACGTCGTTGGTGGCGTAACATGCGCCCGGTTATGTCTGGCGTCTCTTTTACAAGCTGAGAGTGAGGTCGAGGGTGAGAGACGGTTTTGAATGGAGCCGCCACAAGCACGGCGATACCCACCTGTTTCATCGGTCGGCGAACTTCGCGAACTCCACTCGTACAACTCGTATTCCCGCGTAATAAATGTGATAAATAAGCATCGTGTTTCAAGATGTTCCTACTATGCGTCGTTCAATTTCTGTAATTTGTTGCAAAAGTATATTACAGGTCAAAAGTAAATGAACTAGTATCCTTTCATTCGTAATCCTTTTTACATTTGATTTTTTTATTTTTACATTTTTTTTACGTTAAGGTTAAAGTAATTTAATATATATTAAAAATTAAATATTTTAATACATTCAAAAAGGCGATAATTTTTTTATGCTATAGTTAATATTAAAGAAAATATAATTAAAGATATAGGTAATCAATAAAAATAACTTGAAAAAATAGAAAACTAATAATGCATTTATGTTATTTTAAATAATATCATTGATCGTCTCAGTATATGATTATAACGTTGAACTAAAATAACTACTTATAAAAAAAATTATTTTATTAAAAAAAAAATATTTCAAAATAATTTAACTTACTATAAAAGTCATGTGTAAAATATCAAACAGTTTTATTTTTTTAACTAAATTTTGTAGTTTTATAAATATTTAAATAACTATTGACGAGACCAACTCGCTGGTATATGGCATAAACTGTAAAAAGTTGTTAAAAAGATTATATTATTAATTTTCCATTTTTAAAGTTAGTTTTATAAAAATCTCGTATAAATGTATTTATTCTACATTTTCGAGTTTTTTGCGTGGAACTCACTTCTTTTCGATTGTACTACAATTTTCATTGATTATATATTTGTCTTTATATTATACATGTGTACATATACATATATGTATTATATTCATAGTGGCAACGAATTTTAAACTATTGTCTTTATTGCTTGAGAATTCATTTTTATTCAACAATATAAAGATATAATAAAAATCTTTAAATTGGCATTATTCTTGCTTTCAATGTTGGAACTTTGGAAGATAAGTTAATATTCTTCTTAAACGATGTAGAAAGAGCTAAAATATTTATTTCAATTTTTCTGACATTAAACGTATATTTAGATTTCTACATTGTTTCAGAGTGTTTGGTTTTCAGAGTATCTATAGCTCAGAGAAAATATTTAACTTTCGGTGAATCCAACGAATTTGTATTCCGCGTATAAATCCGTCCAACGAAGCGTAAAATTCGTGTCCGATTTTGGAGTTATGCTACGAGTCGCGCACCCTACGCGTAATCTAATATTTATACAATTAAGCCGATGGCGGTGGGCGAATGCCAGGGTGAAGGGGCGACTAACGAAACCTCGTTAGGCCGATCGGAGCGTGAAACCGTCGGCGGCGGTTTCAACCCTTCAAAATGGCCCTTTCCCTGAAAGATGGCCGAACCTAGCTAATTTTTACGAAAATTACACGAGAGGCAATCTGCCATGCTATAGGCATGTCAAGACGCCATTTTGTGTCAGGACCGCCTCCATGACATCATCACTTCTCCATGTTGACTTTGATCTCGTTTTACAATAACGCTCGCGTATTTAGAAAAAGCTTCGCATAATAAAACAGTAAATTATAATTATCTTTAAGAGCCACAGGATATCCAAATAATTTATTCTACAAATATTAACATAAAAATATGTTTTGACCACTGATTCTCTTCAGTGCATAATTAAGCGAATACGCAAATTAATATCGATAATATATGAACATAATCAATTTTTTAAATTAGTCTTACAAAATTCAAGTTGAATTATTCAAGTTGAAATTATTTTAGTAGCGAATGTTGAACTGAATCTCAGTGTGTGTTGTTATTGCTTCATATAGTTCGTCTATTTTCATCAATGCATTGATGCACAAATTGTCGAATTTATTAAACAATTAAAGAGAATTTTGTCACAATCATCTTACATGAAAGTGTTACGTATAACATATTAGAAGTGTTGACACGCGCTATGGATCTAATGAGAGTAGTCATGCAAAATATCAATCAAACATACAAAGACGGATGGAGAAAAGAGAGAATATCTTCGGATAGTAATAAATAATTTTCCTGAGATTGTTAATAAATAAATATGAACTAAATATGTAAAAAGCAAGAAATATAATATATATTAATATATATATAATATATATATAACATAATTTGCACGTGAAAGAGCGTCATATTACAGAAATTCAATTTATTTTAACTTAAAATTATTTCTTCTAAATCGTATACTTCGATTACTTTGTGACTCCTGTTTGTCGACGCTTATAGTTTTCCTCGCTTAGAGCTGACTTAATAATTTGTCGGGGCATCTCGACTGAAGAAAGGGCACCAGAGTCGGCTACTGGTTCGGGGTTGCGTATCTTTCGCAAAGATCTCGTCCCCAAGAGCATGCGGGCCACTTTGTTTCGGCAATGAGAACATCAAAGGACCCTACCACCGTTTCTCCCTTCTCTCTCTCTCTCTCTCTCTCTCTTTCTCGCTCGCGTGCGTGCGCAAAAAGGAGAAAAGAGAGGGAGAAAGAGGCATAAAGTAAAGAGAGTTCATATAATTTGCTTTTCACTTCGACGGATTTCAATACTATCGGAAATCTAGGAATCCATCCATTCCTCTTCCCTCTACCCTTTTCGCTTCCTCTCGCTTGGCAGTAATCGTGCACGTCTCTTCTACAAAGGCACGAAATTAGTTTCGGACGAGATTCGATTTTCTCCGACGGCTGGCATACGGGATCGAAAAGAGGCCGTTTAGCAGGATACACGATGTGACATCTGCGAAAAGCGAAAGCGATGAAGAGATGTACCACCGGAATGATCAGAATTGACATTATATAAGGAAAAACATCGATTTTTATTCTATAAGGAAGTGATTTATGTTAGTGTAAAATTTATAGAAAATATGTATAAATCATGCCGATATCAACAAACATTGATGATGAAAAAGATATCTAAAGGTAAATAGGAACCGTTTAAATAAAGCTCCTTTGTTTTAAAAAACACAATTAAATATTATTGTTAGGAATGAAATAAAATGGTTTGAATTATTTCCATATTATTACAATTTTTCATTCGAATTATACAGCATTTAATTTTAATACTTTTACATTTCACGATAAACTCAGGTTTAGACTTTTTTAGATTTTATTTTGTATTCACATGGTATGTATATGGATTTATTAAAATATAATTGCGTGTGAAATTGCATTTTCTATTTTATTGACAATAATTTAATACAAGATAAATTTTGCTGTTTGTAATTTATTATTCTAATTGATCTGTGTAATTTATAACAGGTAATGATTTTGTACGTATACATGAATGAAAGAAAACTAGGTTTTTTTTAAAACAATACATTTTAAAATATTTTCTATTGAAGCTCTTTTAATTAAACTATACGATAATAATAATAATAAATTGTAATAATAAATTTTATACGTTTAAATATATTCAGATCAATTATTCGAGCAATTCGTTCTGTTCTCTTATGTACTTTAAATGGAATATCTAGGTAATTTTTTTTCTAAGAAAAAACCTATACATTGTGATTCATTCGCGAGAAAAGAATTCCTGATAAACCACTGCGTTATCGTGCTGCCTTTGCTTGGAATATTGTGCTCAACTATAATAGCCGATGACGTTGCATGCACTCTACGAAGTTCTCCGCTTTCGCAAGCGGCTTTCTTACAGAATAAAGATCGACGTTGTTTCTCCTTAATGTCAATTCGCATAACTTCCGTGTATTGTATCTCGTAGCGTCGATGTTCATCGTCTTCGCTTTTCGTAAACGTCACATCGTATATAACGTAAACTAACATGTACAAAGTGAAACGTAATACAATCGATAGGGGATGATGCCTCTTAAAAAAATAAACAAGAATAAAGTATTAACTTTGAAACTATGTTTCAGAGACAAATTATTTGAAAATTAATATTTATGTTTAATCTATTTACATGTTTACATACACGATTGGCAATAGCTGTTAAAATATGTTTAAAAATTTAATATTTTATTTGACAAATAAAATTATTCTTGATTTTTTATTTATTACTTCCTCAGTAACTAATATTTTTATTTATTAAAAATGAAATGTGTGCTGTGTATTCATAAATAACCATTTTTAAGACAAATTTGACGTATAACGTAAGATTAATTGTTTTAAAAAAAATGTAAATAATTATTAACTTTCTATTTGTTCAAATTTTTTTTCAAATGACATATTTAAACAAATATTTTTCCATACTTTTATTTATTTTTTATAGCCGATCATTATTTTGTCGGTCATACACATTTAAACTAAACGTCATGTATAAATTTATACATAAATTATTAGCACAAATAATGAATTAAAATAAAGTTGAATTTTTTAAAAATAAATTCTTCATTTATTGTATTAATTTATTGTATTAATTTAATTATGTATTGCTTTTTAAAATTAAAAATAATTTAATACGTATATATATATATATATATATGTATGTGAATAAGTTAAAAATATACAGAAATTATAAATAAAAAAACATTAATTATTAGGTAAGTTTGTATTTGATTTGCGTATTTTAATTAAAGTTGCTGCTCACGGCAATAAATAGTAATGTCTGTATCTTATTTAAATTAACTCATTTTATTTAACTGATTTCCTTAACTATGCATGACACTTCAATGTCGCAAGAAAATCTTACAAAATTAAGAGCTTAATTTCTTGAAAGACATTCCGATTCCTTCTTCAAGAAGGCAAGCTTCGCAGCTTAGTTGCCATTTTCCACTGCGCTTATTTTCCTATAGTCAGTCAGAGAGAGGATGTAAAGAGGGCCCGATTCCCAGCGTCACAGTCGCTCCACTGTCGCGGAAGAATCATGGACGCGCAAGTTTACGAGGTTGGCATGCAAACTCGTCCCGTTGCCGTCGCGAGAAAGAGAAACGAATCGCCTTTTTATTCCGTCGACAAAATCGATACTACTCGACGGGGCCCGCCCGTGTGCTGACGTGAAAAAGGGCGCCATAGCCCCCTTGGATGGATGGCTGGAACGACGGATGGACGGGCATAGCAAACACCGTACGATGGGATTTTCAAGGATTCCTTCCTTTCCTCCTCCCAAATACGGTCGACAGCCGATGCTGAACTTAATATTGATTCGCGTTACGCGCTTGCAATAGAACAGTTATTCAATATATTCGTTCCTGCAACAAAGTCAACATAACATTTCTAAGATAATCAGTTACATTGATACCAAAGAATTTGCTATTCTTAAGTAAAGTTGAAAATATAATTGAAGAACTTGTTCAGATTTCTTAAGAATGCCAATTATTTGAAATATAACAGAAATAATTGTGTATTAATATATAAATATTAACATATAAATTATTGTTCAAGACTTAATAAATATATATTTATTATAATTATAGTGACCATGTTTTGTTAAAGAAAATAAAGGACAAATTTGAAAAGGTTAAGGCTTTGTGTTCCTATATCAAACCAGTTTTCAAACTAGTTTGTGTCTGTGAGAGAGAGATCTGTGCATTATAAAATTTTATTAATATATAATTAAATTGAGATAATGCGCAGTTTTCTGATAGTTTGAAACTGTATTGGAACAACCTTTGATCTGAAATAATAAAAGGTTCGAAATAATAAAAAATAAAAACGATTGTAGTTTGAATAAATTTAATTTTAAAAGTTAAGACATATAAAAAATTAACAAAAACAAATTGTATTTATATACATGAAACTGTAAAATATTTTCCGTAAAAATTTGCTCATTAATATAATATTAAACATTAGAACGCTAGTTAGAAAAGAAGGGGAAAAGAATTTCCCGTAATATCAAATAAATGACAATATTAGAAAATTAAGGACTGTCCTTTACAATAAAGGACGTATGGTCATCGTAATTATAATATATGAATATTAATATATAAATTATTTTTCTAGATTTAATATATTATAAATATACCTAGATAAATATATATTTATTATAATCTAAATATTGTATATAATAAAAACGTGCTATAACATTTTTGTTTTAATATAATACTGTAGTATTCGAAATTAAAAATATTTTAAATTTTAACATTTAAGTCAAAGTATAATAGCATGTATTACAGAATGTATTTTCCTTAACATGTAGCCGTTTACTCGTTGGTAAATCGTAAAAATGAGCCGGTCGTAAACGAAGACTTCGAAGAGTCACGTTGAATGCGAAATACAACGATGTCCATTATAATTTGAACTTCAGATGCACGTAATAATAAATTGAGACATGTTACGGATTTTGTATGGACCAAGAACATCTATGAAAAATGATTTTTATGAGCGCATTACGCGTGAGACATGTAATTATAAGATATTAAATTCATATAAGAATGTTCTAATAGAGCGCTGATATAATTTCTACATAATTAAATACAGTGGATAAAAGAATACATAAATATATGATTTTTTCCACTTTTGCTGAAAATATTTTCAATTGATACTTATTACTTATTACTTGATAGACATTATCGGCAGCTTACAGCTGAATGCTCTTTAAAAATTAACGCAGCGAACTTCCTATGACTTACTTCTGCTTGAAACTTATCGAGTATTGTAGATTTCATGGAAAGAACATTTATACATATATCAGAACATTTATATACAACAATATTTTTAATGTATTAAGTTTAAATATTATATGATGATGAAATGAATTATACTGTTAATTACATATCTAAAGTAATTAAATAGTTTTAAATAAATTCTTATACATTCTTGTTACTTTTAAAGTTTATTTTAATTTATAATTACAATTATTTAATTTTAAAATTGTTTGTAATTTACAATTAATTATAAATATATAGATTCTTCTCTGAAAATAATGTATTTATAGCATTTCTTTGAATAAATTTTTTAATAAAAATTGTTCACTAAGAGTGTTAGAATATATAAAATAGAAAAAATAGAAAAAGAGATAAAGTTTTTTCCACTTTAATCTAATAAAAAGAAAGTTGATTATGGTGACATCAACGTTGATATAAAAAATATAGAAGTATCTCTAGTTAACTCTTCTTACACATAATTTTAATTATGTGTATTTTATATATATATATATATATATATATACACACACACACACACACACATACACACACACACATATATATTAATTTTTATTAATTAAGTACAATGTTAAAACATATAAATACTATAATATGTTTACATTAATTAAATATTGTAATTTTAATGAATATATAAAATTATAAAATTATATATATAAAATTTGTTAAATAATGCTTGATCAATTATAACTTTAATTATGATATTGGAAATTGTTAAAATTAATAACGTATTTTTCTCGATAATATTTGTTAACTCGCTTTGTTCCAAAACCGAAATTGAGTTTAAGACAAGGTTTGAAGTTGTATGTGAAACTTGGATTCCCCGCGAGAGTATCCCGCGATACACACGCATGAAATCACATATTGGAAGTAGATCTCGAAACCCGCACTTCTCATATTCCTTCTGGGATTATGCAGTGGGTGATCGATAAGTCCCTTTGCTAGCGTGCATTAATATTCGATGAGTTGGACGTCTGACGATTTCTTGGCGATTTTATAATCTACGTGAAGAAGATGAACGAAATTCTCGTTGGTCGATTTCGGACGTCATCGACCTCGAAATGGTCGGATACGTTGCTCGTGCAAATAAAATATCCGCGAAAAAACATCTTAACTCGCAGATACCCGGTCGGAAAAGACACGATCGTTGGATGCAGGAAATTGAGGATTTCACATATAGATGTATTTCGTGAGATATATCCCCTTGAGATTTTTTATTCTTTAAAAATTGAGTAAAATTTGGAAAAGAGTTGGATGCAGTAAATTTTATTTTTAATATTCTCTTTATATAAATTTTATTTTAAATTAGTTATACTAATAAAAGATGAGACGCAATTTTAACGTTAATTTCCGAATTTAAATTTTAAATTATATATTTTTATGAGTAAATTAAATAATTTCTAAATAAAGAAATCCCGCATGTTCGCACATAATCAAATAAAATGTTACATGTTTATTTTTATAGTTAGTACACATTTCACTCTGTATGACACGGCTTGGCTGACATAGTACATGCAAGTATATGCAAGTACCTTCTTCAAGAAGTATAAAATAGCAGTAAATCTTGTCGAGAGGAAAATAACACTCTGTCCACACATAGACGGTCATTCGGTCGTCCGGGAAGAAAGACTGTGCTTTCCGAAAGTGGGTGCTTTATTCTGAGTGAAATTATACCGTGGCAGAAGTACAGTTATTGCATCACGACATGTGAATCGATGTTGGCCGTTCATGATTCCGCAGTGTAAAATATTGCCGAGAAATTGAAGGTAAGGCACAACAGATTATCGTGACCGCGAGATATCGAGCTACGTGCTAGCGTGTCCCACGATAACATATGAAAGATGTGTCATCTCCCTTGGGCGAAAGTAAGAGGGGGTCGAATTCGTCTCGAAAATAATGCTGACGCAAGTTTCCAATCCTTTGCAATGCGCCAGTTATTGTTTTATAGGATAGAACGAGGCACTGGCTGGTCAATCTCTCGACTGACGGAAATGGCGCGGCAACGATACCGTTATCTATAGTATTTCAGGTAATCCCCCAATCGATTAGAAATAAAGTACATTGGATTATTTAAGGTTGAGGATACTATTGCGATACTCGTAAAGACATAGTGTAACTTTACGATAGTTTGCGGAATAAATTGAACGGTATATACATAAATCAGTTATTTAATCAATACTATAAATTTGAAAGACAATAAGATAAATATGGGCCAATTAAACGATTACAGCTTACATTTATTATTTTCTTGCCGTTTTGATAATTGTGCTTTATATAGATAATAATGCAATCACGTATGATTTAATTTAAAAACTAATTATTATTAATTTAACAGATAAACTAATCTTTTTATGTACTATTAAAAGTTGGTTATCTTAAATTTTTATATTATTATTAAGAATCAATATGATTTTCTTAAGTTAGAAATGTAATAAAAATTTAAAGTATCAGTCAATCAAAGACAATTTTAAATATTTAAGAAGTAAAGAGAGAAAATTTAAAATAAATCGGTTAGTCAAAGATGACTTTATTTCAGTTTTACATTAATTTGCATTAAAAAATGTTTAATTTCTTAATACTTCATATATGACAAAGAAGAAAATTTATATACGACAAAGATTATCAACCATAAATAGCTACAGAAATAAGCAATTTAAAGAATGGATCTTTTAATTTAATAATTCTAATTAAATTCTACATTTTGTTAACACTTGCAAACGAATTGATGGGTTTATCCCACACAACGATAAACATAGATGACTAGAGTGACACACGCTCGCTGATGCCATCGTTGTTGACTGGCACGAAATAGGGACGGCAAGAGTGGTTGTGCAAGCGGTGATTAAAGTTATCGACCATAATGAGGAGCGGGAACTCTCGAGTTAACGACTACTGGGCTAGGCTAGTCGCGTTTACATTGTCGGTAGCGGATACTGCGAGAGATATAATGCGAATATACGTTAGCTACGGCAATTTTTTAAAAAATCTGCAGAAGCTAAGAATATCGCAGGTCGTTTATTATCTGAAAATTGTTGATACAAAACCGGCATTTCATATCCAACGGTCTAATAGAAGACGGAAAAAAAAGAAGATGGAAAAATCTCAAACAACCATAAAGGGATAAGAAGACTACGAAGAATTTCAGGAAACCTTCAAGCTAAGCTCCAACCAGATCATCGATCTTCCAGCGTTCCATTTTTCTTCGCTCATTTGACTGATCGATGATGCACCCCAGGTTTTCATAGCTATTGAATCGATGAATTTCATAGCTGTCGAAGCACCTTCTTCGCTTCCGGCAACACGTGCTGCATTCGCTTTTTACACGTACGTGGATCTTGTTTCGTAGATTAATGGTCTTAGCGTTCTCAATTTATCAAAATATACGTAATTATATTGGATTATCTTAGTATTAGTAATACTATATCTACAATAATACTATATCTACAGAAAATTATTTTTATTTTACGTGAAAGTAATTTTGCATGAAGAAATAAATAAAAGAAATAGAATAAAATTTTATCACAATATTTTATTCTGAAGAAAAATAAAATTTTATTCTATTTCTATTACAAATACGATAAAATAGGAGGAATACATGAAAAGATTATTTTATTTGCGTATTTCTTAGATTTTAAAAAATTTAAACTTTAAAAAATTTATCATTTATTCGCGTGCATGTAGGTCTAGATATCATTATACTCGTCGTAGCCAAGAATAGCAGTCATGCTTGTTCAGTTTGTACACACACATACGGTAGCTTTCGCAGGAGGGTGCGACAATGAGGTCGACGTCATTACGGAAATATTTATTTCTCTTCACCGCGTTTTCCTCTCTTCAGGTACTCTAACCAACCGTTTCTTCGTTGCAAAGGTCTCTTCGACAGCGATACGGCCTCGCGAATGGGGCGCTCTAAGCTGCAAAGATCACCCCCTCATGAATATTCACCTGTGGCGGCCGAATTAGTCGCCCTTTCCCTTTCCCTCCTACCACCCGTCTCGTTTGCGGTAACGCGAAACGTGCTATGAGCACCCTGACGCCGACATTTACGGAAGACTCTACAACAATGATTATCATTGCAGCTGCGATTTCGATGGAACATTATATCATATGTCCGCGGAATCACTGTCTGTTGCAGATTCTATATGATTAATATATATAGTCGAACCTAAGTATTCCTAATATTTGAAACATAGCAGTTTTCGCCCTTTTTTTCTTTTTTCTTTTCTCTTTTTACAATTTTTTGTTGTAGAATATATCACGTTTTAATAATAATTTGTTTATTCCTAATATCTTTCCTCAATTTTTACACGATTTTATTAAAGTTTTTAAAAATTTAACTAGAAGTTTAAAAATAATTTTGTTAGATCATCAAAATAATTATGTAGGAGCTAGTACGCTCAAGCATAAAGTTCTAAAAAATTCTGATATTGTAACAAACAGCTTTCTTACATAAATATTTTGGTAATTCAATAAAGTTATTTTCAAATCTTCTCTTCTTAGCTCTTGTCAGATGTGATGACCTATTTTACATATATATACTGATATATAGGATCTACAGTTTTCAAATGCCGAATTCATTATATCAGAAGAGGTTGTCATAGCAAAGATTCGGTGGCAAAGATACTTTTGCCATTGCTTTCCGAGAGCTGATCAAATAAAAATTGATATGTGTATTCTGAATGGATTTAAAAACCTTTAGCACAGAAGAGTAGTCACACAACTCTCTATACAGAGTGAGGCGTCTATAAAACAGGCCATCTGAATAATTCGCTTGCTTTTAAAAATAGAAAGAAAATTTTCAAACAAAAGTTAAAATAACACGATCAAAATATGTCCTCCTCAAAACCAAGCAATTTTGTTTGAAACTTTTCTTTCTATTGTTAAAAACAAGTGAGTTATTCAGATGATCTCATCCTATATACTTCTAATCGCATTTTTAAATCTTTATCTAGTTAAATGTTTAGGTACTTTGACAAAATTGCTCTTTCTATATACATCTACTTCTATATATGTAGTGACAATATCTGGTCATACTACTGATTACATGGTTATATGTAACTTTTTTTATTTTTGTCGCTGTACATACATAGACACATGTCATGTAAAGAATATAGAATAGAACAGCAAAAGAACAATATACGATAAAAAATATGATTGTGCGTAACTTTTTCAATGATATAGTTCTTTTTTCTATATTGTGATTTAGCACTTTAAATAGCCCATGACAGTTTTTGTTACTGTACGACTAATAATGTTATTGAATATATTTTCTTGTGGAACAGAATAATAAACGTATTTCTCTGCTTGACAATTTTTCTATTATTAATGTAAAAATGTTTTCTTTTTTTATACAAATGTATCGTACGTATTTTCATAAAATTTGCGTTATTTTACTGTAAATAAATTTGTCATTAATAATTTGCCATGTCTTTAATTTTTGTATTATATGCTTTTTTTTATTGCTATTGTAAAAAAAAGAATTATTGTATTGTGCTGAAATTTGATAGCAGCAATAAATAGCATCTTAAATAGCAAATATTTCACATCGTTTATTTGCCGATCAATTTTTTAAAGTATCTATATTTTGACGTTTAGTTTAGTATATAATTATATGTGCACAATATTGTAGATATTTGGTTATTGTGGTATACGATTGGCTCGTTAATCGCGAGCCTGGTAAAGATTCATGAGAAGCCGCGCTATGAAGACCGTTAGGAATAATTAAAGGAAGCTCATAATTATACTCGGCAGACATCTCGAGATTTTCTTTTTCGTAGATCCCGCTTGGCAAGCTTCTTTCGAAAGCCATCAACTCGTTTATCTCAATCTCCGCTCTGGAATTTCGATGACGCATACTTATTAAACGTTTTACTTCTTGCTATCTGTAGTTAAGTTTTCTGCAGAATGTAGTGCCTTGGTTATAAAACTCTTACAAGCATTTATGATAATATTTCTTTTTAAATGTACACGTAGAAAGATTTAGAATGCCATAACAAAGTTTGCAAAAAAGATAAAAATAACACTTGATGCTTAAAAAAGATTTGATAAAGTACATTTTTATCAACGGACTATATTAATGATTACTTAATTACAGATTATTGTTTCATATTTGAATTAATATTTTAATAGATATTAAGAAGTGATAACAAAAATTGCGATTCAATTTTGCTATGTTTAAAACTTTCTTTTATGGTTTAATGATAATAATAAATTTGCAAAGTGTAAGCACCATTAGAACTCATAATTGTCAAGAATTATACAAGGACGAAATGTTATGTTCTTCAACTGGCGACCGTTCAAATGAGTCCCCTTTTTGTTCGTCGTCGGCATACTTGAAATTGCCATACGGCTTATTACGGCGTTACACCCTTCAATCGCAAAGTTGGACGCCGTAAAAGCATCGTGGTACGAACCGCGCCTCTCCAGACAATAAGAAAGGACGATAGTTTCACGACGAATAGAAATTTCTTTGGTCGAGCATTAAATAATGGTCTTGGTAATTTTGTTGCATTAAAAAGTTTTGATCCTCATAACGAACAAGAAAGATAAAAGTTTTTTTAAAAAATATTTAAATATATTATGCAAGCATACACAGTATGCGTCAATGTCAATTATACAAGAAATATAAAATACATATAAAAAAATTAAATAAATAATATAGCTTTAATAATTAAAAATAAAGTTTCAAATTTTAAAATTTCAATAAAATGATTGCTTGTTCTTAACTAACGCAAGTTTTTAAATTAATGAAAATTATACGCAGAACCCTGCAGGAGAGAGAGAGAGAGAGAGAGAGAGAGAGAAATTATGGCAAATGCCAAGTTATATCTAGTGTATCCGTTTAATTTACTGCAAAATCGCGAAATGTATACTAGACTAGTCCTGTTGCAAGAGCGAGTTGTTATGCCATCCGTTAAAATGTAGGTATATATCTCGAAAACACCGCAGTTAAAAAATGCAAGTTACTGTAAGCGAAAAAATATACTTTCACGCCGCACAACATAACAAACGCATCGTTGCATATTTCACTGTTGCAAAAGCTGACACGGTCCAAACGGGGATTAGCGGCGCAGTTTTGCAGTTTCCACTTTTTTAGATACATGCACGATTTCCATTAAATGCTTTAGTTAAACTTTTGTACATTCTTTAGTTTAACCTTTTTACATTTTCTGCTTACATAGGTAGACAATTTTAACGTAACTTCGCGTTTATAGTTATAACTAATAATGTAAATATTAATTAATTTTGTATACATTGGAATATATACATTACACACATATAATTATTTTTTTTAACAAAAAGACTTTATCAGTCGAACTTGGATTTTAATTCTTAAATAATATTTCAATGTGTTTAAATTAAATGTGTATACATTCACTTCTACAACTATATCATCTATGCCCATCGATATCATCTAAATAATGTTGTCTCAACAACATTATTTTAATCAAAAATAATTTTGTTAATTCAATAACACGTCAAGTTTTAATAAGATATTATTTGTTTCACTAATACTGTTGTTATATAAATCAACAAGATTATTTTTAATTAAAATAATACTATTGAACAATATTATTATTGTAGTATATAACAAATAATAAAGAAATTGTATTTACGCTTTCTTCTATTATTGGTTAGCAGTTATTTTAAATGACACTCCGTATAATAAATAAGGTCTTTTAACGTAAATATTTTAAATTTCTTATTTCCTGAGAAAAATAAAGATATGATATAGTTTCCTTATTAATTAAAAGACTGATGTTTCCGTTCAATATCAATAATAATAATTAGTGATACACGTGGCGAATATTATTGTACATAAGTATGCAAGGCGGTTCTCAATTGCGCACTTGGACGAAGGGCGTATCATGTCACGAGATCGTATACTAGATGATACATTTGGATTGATGGCAAAGAGGGAGAGCGGACCTGTAAAATGATACCTGCAAGGGGTAGCTCGAATGTTAATTGCCTGCATAATTAATGCCATTACCCGTGCTCAACGCTTCCTCAGTTGATATAAAGTACATAGGGTTTCTGAAATATCCAGTGCACGTGTATAGTATTTGAAATTGATATTCAAAATGTTTAACACTGTTAATAGTATAATGACTATATAATTATGCAAATTAATATAATTTACACTTTTTATTTATAAATACATATCAATAATCTTTTCATTTGTATATTAATTATATTGTATATTCGGAATAAATAATTTTTTTTATTCACGTAAATTTTTATTTATTAAAATTTATTAAAATACCTTCTCAGGTATTTTTTATTTATTTTATATATACATAATACATACAGATATACAAAAATATTTACAATACACACACACACACACACACACACACACACACACACATATATATATATAATATATATATATATGTGTGATATATATGTATTTATATATGATATATATTTTATATATGATATATATGTATTTATAGAAAATTTTTAATCTTTTTATCATCAAATTTTGCATTTATTTTTTTAGAAATTTTCATTAACTTTAATTTTTATTTATTTGTGATAAAACAAAATTATCATATTCATATATCTATATACGAAAAACGAGAGAGAAAGGGAGAGAGAGAGAGAGAGAGAGAGAGAGAAATGAAGAGAGAAATAGAAAAGAAACGATCATGCGAAACATCGTTTCAATTATCTTTATGCATGCGCACGTGTGTGTGTACGTGTAGTCTATTAGCAAATAGCGATATATTTCTCATAAAACGTTACCAATTTGAATGAGAAAAGTTAATTAAATCACAATTAGTAACTCTTCGTTATTTCTCGTTGGCATTTTTTGCTCATTGCGAGAATGAATAATGATAAATAAAGCCATCGTTACTTTGACGTGAAATATATAGCGCTATTTATTAATTGAAGTTGAATTGACTCTATCATGATAATTGTCTCACTCGAATTTAATCGAAATAGTTCACGATGAGAAAAACTCAATTATTTTATGTAGTATACCAAAATTATCGAATGTTATGGTTGATACATATGATACAATTTAATTAAACTAAAAATTTTAATTTTAACTTTTAAAAAGTAAATACTTCTTTTAAATTGATAGGCCTTTATTTGATTTATACCGTGCTTTAATTAATTTATTCTATATTTTGTTTTTAATTATATTTTATATTATCTTGAATTTTTCTTTATGTGGGAATACTATTAGATTTTATTTTGAGGTAATCATTATATCCAACCCCTGTGACAGTGCGTACCTGACTCACCTTATGTGCAACCACTCATGACATGTAATTGAGGGTTGTTTTAACCTTGTCTCTCCTTTGGATAGGGGGCGATATGTGGGTGTCGATTAGATCATTCATTGCAATCCCCCGTCACGCACCGTTTTGCGGTTTACCGCATTTCTCCGCCTTTCCAGTTCTATAGTACGTTAGGGTTGCAACCCCTCTCCTTTCCCTTGAATTCGCGTATGTGCTTCAAAGTTTTTAATTTTGTTTCCAGTACCTATGGTTACGTATGCAACATGATGATCATTAACGCGAATCAACTTCCGCGAAAAAGACGGTAGATCGATGTCGAAAAACGTACAATTTGCGATCATAAAGCATTCATTTTAATGACAGGAATATACTGTGTATTGTAGCGAAACGAGGCGTTGAAACGGATGTTTTACTGTCTGATATATCGCATACGCGATATGTATATACATGAACGAGATATTATTAGTCGCGCTATGGAACAAACTTCCTCGGTGCGTTTTTTTGACAATTTTTGTCATATTTAAAATATATATATATATGTCATGCAAAAACATGCGTAAAAATAAATGATAATTAAAGATGTATTTTATGTAAAAATATTATGTAGATTCTAATAATATAATTCAACAAAAAGAACTTAAGAAAAAAATATTTATTGCTTATAATTATTTTCGAACATTAAATTCTGTATATTATTTGTCAATTTTGATATTGCATTTATGTTTAATGACATTAATAAAGTTTCTATAATAGTATAAATATTTTCAAAAATTCAAAAACTTTTAATTGATGTTATGATATTGATATATTGATGTTATTATATGAAATTTGTTTTATTATTAAATTTGTACCACATGAAAAACTTTTAAATTTGAATTGAAAAATATTATTTACTTATAGTATATACATATATCAATAATTTAATTAAATTTTGCTAACACAATTTTGCTATCGATTTTTATTACGAAAACTTTATTAATTAATTCTTTAATTAATCATGCAAAGACAGAAAATTTCAGTAATATACTTAATTTTTAATGAAACAATACATCGTAAACACATATCGTATTGTGACAAAATAAAGTACATAAAAATTTTCATTTTATCTCCTAACTTTTTAAAATAATGATGTGATAAAATAATTAGAAACTGTAGAATTGTATTCATAAGAAAAAAATTAGAGAAAATTTGATCGTTTTTGGGCTGCAAAAATATTTTTTTTTCATGAACTAAACAAAAATTGTTTTTGGGAATTTTGTAATTATGAATCTCTTGTTGTCAATAAAGCTTATTTGATTTACGTGTAATTTAGAACAAGAATTTACATAGGTATACATTTGTTCCAATTTCTTTCTTATGATTTAGTAATAGCCAACAGGTTCCGCAGCGAAAATATTAGTGATGGCTACCAGTCAGCTTGCCACTAACGGACAGAATTTTCGAAAAGCGCAGTCGGCATCGAACACATCCCCGAATCCCAGCACGAAAATAACGACCGCAGGCGTGTATACTGGCGGAACGAATAAACGTTATCCGGCTCGCTTTGATCATTCATTCTACAGGGCAGAACCGGGCCGGCGCGGCAGCGAGTCCGTGGTACTCGAATAAGTGTGCTGCGAAGTACTAAATTGCGCTAAATTGCGGAGGGAATGCGTTAACACGCCCGAGCTACATACCGTGTAGCCTGTTCTGATCGACAATCAATTTGACGCCGAAGAATTTATCGCATACACAGAATGAAACGTGCTATTCAATATTGATCTATACAATTGAGGATGATTGTTTCAATAGACAATTAAATTACTTTTAGTTTTTTTAGTTGCTATAAAATATTGGATCATTACATACAAAATATTTTTAAAAATTTATTTTATAAAATGCTTTTGTGTAAAATACATATTTAAATATTCTTCGATAATGAAAAATAGCCAAATCTTTATATTTTTGATATTTCAGAAATAATTCTTGAATTGAGAATAATTTTTGTATTTTTATTTTCAATGTCTCTCTATTTAAATGGTACAAAATAATAATATTGTTGTGCTATTAAGGCTATGCAAATCTTTTAGCTCTCATCATTTATATATATATATATATATATATATATATATATATCACACAATAAAGTTTTTATTTTTTATTTTATCGTTTAAAAAATGATTTTATTACATCAATCCTATCGCTTTGGTTAAAATGAGAGCAAACATAACATAAAATATTTTAAAAATATTTTTTAATTCGCACCTCATTCACACTTTTTTATATCTAAATTTTATATCTAAACTTTTTTATTTCTAAATTTTTTCGCTTCTTTTTTTATGTTTTCTAAAATTTTTGCGGTATACTTGGAGAATCTTTACGGTATACCAGTGCATCGCAGCACACTCAGTTGAAAAATTTTGCTCCAGGCGAATTCAAACATATTGACCATTTCTTTCTTATAATAAGATTGCATATTGATAACAGATATACTTTTTTGTACTATGCAGTTTGCAACAAATCTTTTTAAATTAATTTTTATAAAAGTTCTATTTCTAATCTTATTATTATTCATATAAGAGTTCTTCCATTAAGATAAAATCACTGTGATTAAAGATTTTTCAAGTTTCTTTAAAGAATTTAAAAATAAGTAAGAAAATAAATGAGGCGCGAAGCTGAGAAGTAAAATTTTTTTAAATTATAGCAATTTTTTAAATTTTATTATCCTGTTTACTCTCATTTTGACCAAAGCGATATCGCCATTGCAATAAAATTAAAAATACATTTTTTAAATAATAAAATAAAAAATAATAGCTTTTATAAATACTACTTTACTTTTTATTTCTGAATGTTATATTGGTAAGATCTGAGAAACTTATGCTGTACATTAAAGCGTATGCACTTACTGATACTTGACAAATTTGATTCGTTATTTAATATGTGAATTGTAAAAGATTGAAAATCGCTAGTTGAAAATCTAGAATACCCGCAATATAGGACTCACGAAGAGTTAATATTAATGAATAGAGAAAGCCTTGAAGAGAATGCGTTTTACATTCTCTTCTGTTTGTCCGTATTTTGCGTAATCCGAGTATTATTCTAGAGACCGGTAAATTATCTTTGCCTTTCAAGTGCTTAGTTGCGACCGACAGTCATTTCTCCGCAAAGACAGTCTCGAAAGATTATGCCTTTGTCGACTCCATGTTTGAGTTTGTTGACCTCCATAGTGACTTAACAAGACTCTTCAGCCAATAAGTTTGTATGACGGGTGCCCTTTACGTACCATCATAATTTTAGCTAATCTTTCCCTTTTTTTCTCTCCAATTCTTGTTTCTGTTCGTACTACCAAATGATCTAGAATCGATTATTATTGATTATAGACAGCGGATGTGTCTTGACATATATATTGTGCTAACATACTATATATGTATTGTGCGTTAACATATATGTATATTGTATTGTGCTTAAAAAAGATTTTATAGACAAAAGATCCTTTTTACAATTTTTTGATTAAAATGTAATTCTAATGTATTTTAAGGATAAGAATTCTTTTTATTTAATTGTATTTCTTTCAATCAATAAATTACGTTAAATAATCTTTCGCTTTTGCATACATTTTTTATGATAAATTATAAATAAATTTTATGATAAATTGTGATAATTATAAAAGTTTTTATTTTTATTCTTAATTTTTTTCAAAAATTGCTAAAATATCATACAATATCACTTAATTTTAATATAGATGTAAATAATAAATAATACGTGCTTGTATTTTATACAGAAATGAATCTACTTGCTATTACAAACTGAAAACATCATTACTTACATAAAAATTCTTAAAAACTTTTTCGAGTAGTTTTCGATTAATTTCGAAAAAACGAAATACACGCGCAAGGTTACGAGGTAGTGATATCAGATACATGTTCAATGCCGTTTCGAAACTGATTCGCAACGAAACCAATACATACACAATAAAAGAACTCTGATAGTGTCGTTCGCCTTGTATTGTGATACTGTGAAAACTTGTGAAAACGTGTAAAATGGTCTCGTAAATGGCTCCCAGGAAGAAGTTATCAATTGAAAAGTGATCTGCCATAGTCATAGAAAGTGCTTATAACAGCAGGTGGACTCATTTCAGTGCAGCTTTCGTACATACGTATCACGTTTATTCTCTACAGAAAAATCAATGAATCTAGAAGTGTATCAAAATTAATAAGCGACAGAGTATATATTGACAAAAATATATATTGACAAGTATATATTGAATATATATTGACAAAAGAAATTAATTATTAATACAAAATGTCTTTTAGAACAAAATATAGATATTAAAAATTAGATATATTAAAAATATAATTGTAATAAATGATCTTTTTCAAATAATTTATTCAATAAATTTTTAGTATATCATTATATAAATGATATAACTAGACTTTCAGGAAAATTCAAATCTTACTTACATAGGTACTACTGTGCTGAATATACTATTACGTGGGAAGATTGAGCGATCTTTTATAGATTGAAAACCTTGAAGAGTTAATCCAGAATGATGCAAGAGCTCAAGGAGCATTACAGATTCCTTCGAAATGGAATTTATAAAAGGTACTGGACACATTGTAAAATGTATTGGACTGACTCGCTTCGCTTTTCTGTAATATGATCTTTAAATTTTAATTTACTAGAAGTCACTTAGCAATTGAATTGAACAACGTCTGATACAAGCGATAGCTGCTTACAGAACTCGAACCATTAGAAAATTTTAGAAATTCCCAAGACAGAAAGAAGGAAAAGAGATTCTCAAGACAAAAAGAAGGAAAAGAAAAAAATACATATCGATTATTACACATAATTGTATTTATTGTGTGACTCTTGTTATTTAGATATACAAAAAGATTATTTTTTATGTAAAAACAAAAAATTATTTTCACTATCTTGTTCTGATAAAATATAAAAGAACTAAAAAATATAAAAAAATATTAACTGTTTCTATTTTTCAGTTTTTCACATTTAATCGAAATAAGATTAAAATAATATTTTGTTTTGAGAAATGTTACTCTGCTTTCTTTCTATTACTTATATATTTTGCTCTCCTGCAAATTGTTCAGATGTCGTTGATGTGAAAACGATATTTCCTTATATATAACAGTCTAATACTACGTAAATATTATTCATTTCTTGTATAATGGGGTCAACGGTGACCCCAAGTGTATTACAAGTACAGGACGGAACGGCGACGATGCTTGAAATATTATTGCTCGGAATATTGTTTGACATTAGGTGCAATGCATGGTGTAATGCGCGGCGTAATGTGTAACTGAGTATGAATTATGCGCCACGACAAAGGACTATATGCGCACCGGAATTCGAAATGGCACTTGCATCTCGCGCTGATTTATAACTGCACGTTCTGTGGGTATAGAGGCAAGCGTTGTTGGAGCACTTCGGCGCTAACTGACGGGATTGAATTGACAATATATGGATATGTATATATATATATGTGTGTGTGTGTGTGTGTGTGTGTGTATGTATATATATATATATATATATATATACACACATTATATATATACACGAAAGAGAGTGGGAAAGTCTGCCGTGTGTGCTAGACAAATGGCGAGCCTTAAGTGGATTTGCGCTTTTTGCAATCAAATCGGTCACGTTCTACGAATTCGAGAAAATCCTCCGTGTCCGGAAAAATATCGTTAAAAACCTGTATCAGGTGAATCTCGCTCGAATTAGCGTCCGTCGATGGCAATCCATTCGGAATTTGTTTCCTTTTGATCCTTGCCGATATGTAGAGTGTACTATCGCAGAAACAGAGTACCTGAATAGCTGTTCTAGCTTTAGAGATATCATCAATGTGCAGAACACAAAATTGGACTCAGTCAATGCGACGTCGAGTATGCCTTGTAATATAGTGAAATTTATACTAAAATAAAACAATACATACATATTTCAAAAACACGTAGATAGTTTTTAGAATGGTTTAAATTGAAAATTGAGCATATGTGAGAGACATAGTAATAAAATACACATGTGACAGACATATTATGCAATTTATGTTATATGTGACGTTTATATCTTGTATGAGATAAAGGAATGGATCTTGCAAATCTGTGAAATTATGAAATAACATGAAAAGATAATGTGCAAATCTATCCCCCCAGATAACACACGACATTAATAGAACGTATGTGAACATTCTAAGAACATTTGTACATTCCTAAAATGTTCTATGAATATCTTTAGAAGTTTGATGCTGTATGGGATATATCTTATATTTATATCTTGTAATTGTTCATAAAAGATGTAATTTTTATTTTGAGATTTAATTTTTAATATATGTATTGTGTATTAAATTTTTCTCAGTATATATTAGATGTAATCTTTTATAATAAATCCCTAAACTTAACATATGCAAAATATTTTTTACGAAATGATATATATACATATATGTGTATATATGTATATATATATATATATATATACGAGATGTTTTCAATACTATATGACATATGTAACATATAATTATAAAAAATATGTTTATTTTCATACCTCTAATTTATTTATACTACTTATCTATACTATTTATCTATTTTTTACAGTTTATACAAATATAACTTATATAAGACTGTATTATGAAACTGTGATTTTTGACATAAACATAATCTTATAAAGAATATTAAGTGAAATAGACCGAGAAATTCAAAATGAATGAAAAGAGCTGTATTCAATCAAGGCAGGTCTTAGTGTCCAATAATATAATGTGTGAATTTTTACAATTTCCAATTCAAACAAATTACGCATCGCGCGATTATCGGTCTTAAAATGCAGTCTTAAAACTGAAACTTAATATCACAAATTAATAAGCAGTTTAATATTATTAAAGCTAATAAGCATCTTTAAGACATTAATAATCTAGCCAACAATTTTTTTATTTTTATTGCAAATGAAGTTTTACGGAAAATTTTTTTTTTATATTTTTAGTTTATCTTTTTGTTTAAAATTATTTTACTTTTTTTATTGCACTATAGATAAACTTAAGTAATCTTTATTTCTTGTTTGAAGAAAATTTTGCTCTGTATATGCTAAAGATGTAATAATACAACAGGTATACGGAGCGTCTCACTTTAATCAATATGATTGAATATTTTACTTAAAAGCCAGATATTGAACTAGTTTTTGACAGTTAAATGACATCAAAAAGGATACATTTTAATTAAAGAGGAATAAAAAATATAATCTAATAATTTGTTTAATTCTGGAGATATTCAACTATACTAATTGAATTGGGATACTATTGGGATGCATATTTAAAACAAGTAGCTCAATAGAGATATAATTATATATTGAACAATATAGATAAATATTTTGAATTTTACTAGATTTTTCTTTATTTTGTTTACTAGATTTTATATCTTTTTTGCGATTTTCCGCAGAAGAAAAGGTAGCGAGATGGAAAGCTGCCGTGTTAACGGCGAATCGAGATGATATCTCGACACGTGGCAAAAAAGCTACCGTGTCGCCGTCGGAATGGCGAAAAATTTGTCTCGGCATGTATGCAACATTGTTGCGTGCAGACCGCCGTAATGGCACAGCCGGAATTGCAAATATTCGTCCTACGCCATTCTCACGAACCACTTGTATTCTTCTATTCTTTTTCGCTCTCTCCCCTTCTCTTTCTTTTTCTTTTTTTTCTTTCTCTCTCTCTCTCTTCTTTCTTCACATTTTCTCTTTTTTAGACAATTCTTAAGAAAGCTGAATTATTTTTTTATATTGATATGTAGATACTTTTCATGATTAATTGTATTTTGTAAATACTTTTCATGATTAATTGTATTTTGTTGAGTTTCAAAAATACATAGATATAAAATATATAAATAAAATGAATTTGTATATATGAGAGATCAAATAAAAGCATATGTTAAAATTTATATTGAATAGAAAGACAAAGTTAATTAAAAAAATACATGTTTATTAAAAACACACGTGTATTATATATGTATATATAATATATATGTATATATAATATGTATAGTAAACGATTATATTATTTTTTCACAAGCATAATACTAGATTTCTCTAAAATGCGAATTATACGCATCTCAAAAAAATATTTATTTATTTAAAATTATGTTTCATACATTATCTCATTATGATTCTACTCGTAAAAATGAAAATATTTAATTGGTTTAATAAATTAAAAATATTCTTTTATGAAATTAGTAAATATTTATTCTTAATTCAATTGTAAAATAAAAAGATTATTAATAGATTAAAATACAATTACAAACAGTTATATTCAATTTACAGTACTGCTATAGCTAAATATGTAACAGGGAAACAGTTAGTTGACATAAAAGTGACATTTTACATGTCATTGTTACATAATTGAAATTAACTTGAATATGATTTTCGTCTCTAGATTTCGTCACAAATTACAGAGCTCATTTGATGCGAGTTTAACCGCCGGATTTACATAGTAAAACGCCGAAGCGGAAGGACGTGACACGTGCTCGTGCTCCCGCCTTCGATCCGCGAATTTCCTCCGGCGAATAATCGTAGCGGAATACAAATGCGCGGTTGGCCGGCTGGTTATCTACGCCAGGAAATTAACTCGATTGTTAACCCACATTCACGCACTCTATATGAGAGATAGCGATGCACAGATACTGTCGGGTGCTATGGTTTCGCGGAGTTATGGCTCACCTATGACGTGTTCGAATCTGAATCAATCGACTGCGAATCAAAACCGTACGAGCGATACTTATCATGCGATACATGTGATTGATATATTATAGTATATATGTTTTTGATTCAAGATAATGTCAGCCAACGAGATTGCACTTTTCGTGAATTGATTCTGTATGAGTAATACAATAAATAAACAATTTTAGTAGAGATAGATCTTTAGCATAATATGATAACTTTCCAAAAAATTAAATTTATCTATAAAATTTGAAGCATTTGCAATGAATCCGATTTAAGTTTTAAGAACTGTATCACAGTTGAGTTCATCGTCACATGTACGTTTCATGAAATATTCAGATCATTAGCGAAGTAGAGGACCTTATCACATTATGCATGCGGAGAGTCATAAGTTTGGATTTGTAAATCACAGCTCTTTACGATGCTCTTTCGCAGCGAAAACTCGACAATCGATGGAGCTATACATTGCATTGTTGCAAAAGAAGCAGCGTAAAAAAAGTATGACATCGGCGGAGGTTGTAATCGTGGGCAAACAACACATGCAAATTACGACATGCTTGCTAAATTAGCTACGAAACGTTCTTGAGGAAAACAAGAGCGACTGATATTTCAATCTGTCGGCTTTTATCGTTGTATCGATCCAATATAACGCTACATAATCATTGTTGAAAAGTATGAATACCATATTACACTTATTCTCCTTTTCTTTTAAACTTTGTTTTGTTCTACAAAAAATTAAAGAAAGGAGATGATTGAAAATAATTATATTTTTTAAGTTCTGAAATGAAATAATATTTTAAAAATAATACTTATTTTTTCTTCTTTTTTTAATTTTTTTATTACAACCATCTTTCATTACATCTGCGTATTTTTGTTTATTTTGCTTGGAATGAAATTATAATCTTTTCTTTCTTTAATTCTTCTCAGTTACTAAAATATTACTTCAAATAAAAATATAAGAAATAATTTTTTTCTGATACTTTTACATTATGTTTTTGTTTACGTTTGGAACTGAATTAGATAAAGTCAAATTCTTCTATTAATGTCCACATTATAATTAATAATCATAAAATAATAGATAATAATAACTAATTGTAAGTATTATATGTATCGTAAAATAACAAATAATAATAAATATTCAATATTATAATAACAAATATTCAAAATTAAGATCAGAATAAGACTGTTTATGAAGACATTAACTAACAAAATATATAAAAAAAACACTAATTATTGGGAAAATTAGAAATAATACGTTTCTATATTTAGATAAATTTATCTCATATTTATGACTGTGCTGATTACTTTCGAATTTGCAACACAATTAAAGTAAAATAATAATAATCCCTCCCAATTACATAGATCTTACCTAATTAGATTTTAAGATGCTAGTAGCATCAAATTCAATTTATCGATCAAATTTAATTTAGGGGATTATTATTAGGATTATTATTATTAGGATTATTATTATTTTACAAAGCAATTCAAATTAATGTTTATTAAATTTCACAGCAATACAATTTAAAACAATCAATAATCGAGCAAGTAAGGTGTTAGAAAATATATTATATTTTTAGGTTCAATATCAATATGTTTCGATTATCACAGAATTTTTATCAGTTTAAATTAATATAATAATTCAACTATTTTTAAAATAATATATCATAATAATAAAATGTAACAATGATAAAATAAACGATATAAAAGTGACAAAGCCGAATCAAATCACACTTTGACATTTCAAATTAATCTTAAGTAAATATTTCTTTTTTAACATGATAATTTTGATCAATGTGCTTCATTCACATTCAACAAGATGATATAATGTAATCGTCATGTAATAAATTAGATGCGTAACCAATTTGTCGTTTGATCGCGAGAATCACGAGTCTAAATGAAATAATTTAATCACAAAAATAAAAATTGAATATAGACAGTTAACAATATAATATTAAAAACAAATAAAAAAAGAAACTTATAGTTAAATTCCATTATTTATAAAAAAAAACTTACGAATAGCCGTTGTGATAAAATTTAATATAAATGTCTAGTTTGAATTTAGTCTCATATTGTTAACAAGTCCCAAGGGTGACCGATAAAAGACAAAGGTATATCGAGAATATAAAGCATTAAGTGGGAACATTGAGTTCATAAAATATATAAAATAATATCCATCTGGTTTGATTCTCTTGTCCATATTGTTTAATTTATCACCATTATATTTTATTATCTTGATACGTTATTTTAAAATTAGTTAAATTCATATTATATTAATTTAAACTGGTGAAGTCTCTGTAATAATTGAAATATATATTAATATATGCTCGATCATTGCAGTTAGTCGTTTTAAATTGTATTATTATTATTGTTATTATTATTATTATTTCAGTTTGATTGTGTTGTAAGTCCGAAAATAATTAACACAGTTACGTATGTGATATACATTAATATATATGTATATATAGAAATTTATTAAAATATATATAAATGTATGTTCAACTTTGGCAATTAACTCCTCTTACTTCGTTTCAATAGTTAATAAATATTCATTTCTTTTTTTTATCTTGATACAAAAAATAATGAATAATAATAAATATCATTTTCACATATTGCAACTAAACTCTCGATATGATTTGTGTCAATCCCTCTTGTGTTCAGAATAATTACAGTAGCAAAGTATAATAACAACAATGCTGCTTCATTGCTAAAATTTAGCCGCAAGATACACCCAACGAGTGTTTTTTACACTGTGTTACGATCATGTGCACCGAAAGCGGTTTGCGGTAGGCGAAACTTTGCCATATAATTTCCCATAGCCGAGGGGGAAAAACACAGTTGCGATTCCGGTATAGAGATGAGAAAAAGCGCACGGCCAATAATGAGGATTTATATCGTGCGGTGTTATCTTACGCTTTATAATTACAACGAGTTGTATGCCACTCCTGAGAGCATCTCTCTACGAGGTCGTACTTAACATCGAAAGTCACGTGCCATCGCACGAACCGGAAAGATAAGCTACGTGACGCGCTTGCGCACGGATGGGCGGAAATTGTGCGTTTCTCGTATTCGGGAAGGAGGAGAGATGGACCAGTTTTCTCGTCGTCTTGCATTTCGGAATAATGCAGAGAAAAGTAATAATCCTCTTATTCGCGCGCGCTGGTACTCGACAAGGTAGATTGTGTTGCGTCGCGAAATATAGCCTGATAACAGTAGCGCGTGCGCGCATACGACGCGCGAAGCGGATTACTCGCTCCGCTCAGCGTTTCGTATTGTTGTCGCGTCGCCGCGATTCCGGATGATCTCATCCGTTGCATTTTTCATCAGAGCTATCCGTTGGAATTCGAAACTATCGGATGAATTTTATTATAAGATAAAAGTGGTAGAAAAAAATTTCGATATATATGTATACAATTTTGATGGAATTATAAAAATCGATCAAAATAAATATAAAAAAATTATCATATGAAATATTAGAACGTTTATCTACAGTTTGCTATTATTAGCCCTTCAGCTGTCTCTGACTGTTTAATGACAATTGCGATAGATAACTTGTTTAAAAAACAATAAAAGAGATTTGTGTCAAATGGACACACGCTTCATAACACAAATCTGCGTCGTCTCTCGTATATCCGTTGCAATCTCATTATCTCTGAACGTAATTCTCGATGCAGATTTAGCTCGTGAATGACGTGAATCTGCGCACCGAAGGGTAAATAATCCCATTATCCAATCCGGGAAAAGAGATACTGCCGCCACGGGAGGGTGAGATGAGGGATTTTACCGCGGAAATCCGTAACGGAGAGCCTGCAACATGAGAGAAAGGACGATGATACTCGTTTAAATAGGGAGCGAGAATGAGAAGGAAGAGTGAAGGGAAGGGGAGGATTGAGGCGGACGGAAGAGGGCTGAATTAGCGAGCTACGTAAATTAGGGGCGACCCTTTAGGCCCTTGTTTAATTTAGCGAGCCCGGCGTCAGCCACGGCCAAGATACACACGTTTTACAGCGTTCCCCCTCTCGTATAAACTCTGTTTGCACACATTTATGTCAGTTTAGGTTATGTTACATACATCCGGTCGCCATATTCTGCTGCTCTTCAAAAGACAGACAATCTTGAGGACACCATTGCGGTCAAAGTTGTCCGTTAAGGAATACTAAGGGAAAATAGATATAATAATTTTCTCTTTAACATGATTGCAGCTGATATTGTGAACGTCGCTTTAACGTACTTTATTGACAAGAAAGATCTGTTTTATAGAATACTTCATGAAAATAAATTTTTGAATTTAATATTTTGTAATATTAATTAAAAATTGACTGAAAAATATTTAAAAATAAGAGAAAAGGGTCATATTCTATTAAAGCTGATGTTCAATAATATCATGTACAATACGTTCTCTATATGAATTTTACAATTTGCAGTTTAAACTGCGCGTTGGTTATTCATAAATTTTAAAGCAGTCCTAAACTGAAGCTCCAATATTTAACATGCAAAATATTTATTGTAAAATATTTCTTTTATGCGTATGTATAATACACACACACACACACACACACACACACACACACACACACACACACACACACACACACACACACACGTATGAATATGGATACGTATATTATATATTTATGAATGATAGTATATGATAAATATTTAGAATAATATATATATTTTTTAAACACGACTTGTAATTAGAAATAGAATATTTTATGTGTCCACGTTGGTTTAATTTCATAATGTTAGCACCTGAATTTTGCGGACGGAAAAGCTAACAGCAAAGGGAAAAGCATACGGTAATAGAGAAACGTTGCATTTTCTTAATCACATTTCAAAAGCGACGCGCGAAAACGGCGCGAAAGCACTCGCAAAACGAAACAAAATATGATTTACTGGAGAAAGAATTCCCTACGACGTTTGACGGAATATTTTTCCCGTATGTGAAAAGATTTCACAAATTATTTTCCGTATGCGCGTATGAAAAGGTATACGGTGTTCGAGTATAAACAGAAATATTGAATGTGTGAATATTAACACAGTCACCGTTTCGTTCACATAAATAACACAAGAAGAGAAAAATTTTTATCTATACATTTTCAATATTGTTTTATATTTGTGCTATTTTATATTCATGCATATGTAATTTACTAAATATTAATTAATAAATAGAAAACATGCAAGAATCGAATATCTTGTTTTAAAATTATTCACAAGTATTATTAGTTGAAACAAATATTCTTTACAATCTTATTTCTATTTGTTAATAATTAAGAGAATTAAATTTTATTGAATTTATAAAAAAATTTTAAAAGAAATGTTATATTATTGTATCAGAAGCACATTTCAATAAAAATCTCAACGTCAAATATCTCTTATAACTTTTTTATTGTTAGGAAAATACTTTTATTTATTGTTGTTATTATTTTGCTCCAAATATTTGCCACTGTACGTTGAAACTATAGTGTTTACTCCAATTCAATAAATCTGTTAAATCAATACTATTTGTATTGTCCGAGCGATTATTAGTAAAAAATTTTCAGAGATTTTTATCAATTATTGTCGAAATATTTAATAAAAAAGAGATGATGGAAATGATTCTAATTTTTTAGGAAAACGTTTTTTAGGAAAACGCAAATTTGATAAATTGACATTTACAAATTATGTACAATTAAATATCCATAACATGCATTACAGTTGAGAATTTTAGATTTCTTTAAATAAATGGTACATCAGCATCTGTGCCATATATTGTATGATATGGCACGCTTAAAAATTATAGATCCATTATTATATACGAAAGTTTAAATGGCCAAAAGTACGCTGACTTTTAGTTCAAAAACTATTAAAATTAATGGAAAATGTTTTCCTACAATAACTATCGATAATGTGGGACCAGCATGACGGTTTTCCAATTCATATTGAATAGCTCTTATCGTTCAAATTGTGCATGATGTACTAAATAACATGTCCCTAATAGTTTGATTAAATATGCAAACACTTGTTGGTCAACTTGTTTACAGGATTTATCACTGTATTTTTTATGAAAAACATTATAAATAGCCATATACAGCAACGTATTTACAATGTTAAATGATATATGAAAAAGCATATTAATAATCTCAATTGTAATAATCAGCATTGTTGATATAAATATATGATCAATTTTGACAGAGATTACTCAAATGCGCAGATCACAAAATCCGTTGATTATACGAACCATTTGAAAGCATTAATATTTATCCCGATGCATATACGTACATTCATATATAAATCCCCATTGTGTCAGAAAATCACACGCCGCATATACATCGATCTTAATTCTTTCGGCAGAGGAAATGAGTTATAACCACCTCGACCTGAGATTGATCTCCTGGCATAATCGGAAGTGAAGTCATTTTTTTCAAAAATATATATTTTTTTCTTTTTTTTCTCTTTTCTTTCTTTTTTCTTTATCTCTTGCTCTGTTCTCTCTTCCTAATTTTCTATCTGTGTGCATTTGTTATATTTCTTTTTTTCTATAATATGTTTCGTGCATGTGTATGTGTATATCACTAAGGCCCTATTGCACCAACGTTACTTTAATTTTAAGTGAGGCTTAAAACTCTTTCTGTCTCTGTCTCTTTTTGGCTTTAAAACGAGACAGATAGAGTTTTAAGTCTCCCTTAAAGTCAAAGTGATATTGGTGTAACTGGGCCTAAGTATACTAAATACTGGATAGCGCACGAAATGACATATTTTGTACTTGACGTATTTTGTTTATATATGGTACATTTATTTTTAATAATATTACAGAAATGTAAAATTGATTACCAAAACTTAAAAATTGGATAATTAAGTAGTATGACATTTCATGCGTCATCTTATATCTATATAACATAATTAGGTAGAAAATTATTTAATATAGAATAATAAGATTTGGAATTAAAACCGTTTTATGTGAATACATCACCTAAATACGAGAAGCACCACTAAACGGTCAAAATTAGATGTTAAATTAAATAATGTATATACGTATTTTTATTTAAATGAATTTAAATATTATTGATAATATTATTAATATTGAATATTTGTATATCTATTACGTAAATAAAACATTGTCTTCCGTGTTTTATACTTTTTATTTGTTAGATTCACACATTCAAATTTTAAATATATTTTTTTTTATGAAAATATTTGATATGTTTGTATTTTAGTTTCATATATGTAAATTACATTACCCTGAAACAAATATGAAACATATAAAAAACATCATTATTTAAGTAGATACATATATTTTTTTTAAATATGTTTTATAAAAAATATTTTTAGAAGCATCTTTTCAGAGCATCAAAAATATTTATATTTTTTTCTGCAATAACAATTGTCCATGGAAATAAAAGCAAAAGTTTTTAAAAATAATATGTACTTTTATTACGATATGGATTGTGTAAAACTTTAATTTGCAATCTTAATTAACTTGTATCATTGTTATGTTTAATTTTTATATAATTGTACAGTTATAAATATTTTTATTTAATTCAATATTTTAATTTATATAATATAATTTTAATCTTTTTATGTCTATATTTACCAGTATTTGCTAAGTAAAACATAAATATTTCTGGTGTTTCAAAGCTACTTCAATCCTTATAAACATGAAATATGTACATTCAACTCTACTTTCTCTCTCTCTCTCTCTCTTTCTCTCTCTGGCCGTCTGGGATCTGAGGGTTTTACGAAGTCGTAAGTGCCCCGAAGTGAGAACAAAGCCACCATCGCGTAAACTGTAAGCCGCCTGGACGGCAAACTTGTGAAATTGTTAAGCACCGGGACATGGACGGTCTTTCCGGCTGAAAGCTTCGCAAATCTGCCCGCTCGCGAAATTGCTTCCTTGGGTCCACCCGGTCGTTGTTAATATTCCTCAATACTTTGCGCGGAATGGTCGATAGCCGCTGTATAATGTACATGAATAAATGTGAACAAAGCGAGAAAGCATGGTTTTACGAGATTATGATGGCTTACAATTGTGGTTATCGATATTATTTATTGGCATTCATTATTATTCCAAGATAATTCTACGAAGATGAGATGTCGGTTATTTCAACCATAAAAGCTGTTCTCTTATACAATTCTCTTATTCGATTCGATATCAAAATTTCTATAAATTTTAAGACATATTCGATAAAATATGTTTTAATCTTATAATTAGGAAAGAACATTGAGATTTTGAAGAGATCAAATCGTATTCAAATTAAGTATAATGATAAAGATCATGATGGGAATGTAATAGCGAGATTAAGAAAACTCATTAAAGTTAATTAATGGAAATTTTTTTTTATAGATTAAACTACACATACACGCACGTAATAAACTAATTATTTATGCAAAATCTTTTTCTTTTACAATATATATATATATATATATATATATATATATATAAAACGTTTAAAAATGTTAAATTTATATGTAACTATTTATACTTTTCCTTGTGATTTTTTACGTATATACAATAAATACATTATATATGCACATATATAAAATAAAGATGAACATTGAGGTAAATTGTAACGAAATATTAAATTCCATATCTACGCAGATGATTTGATATCATCTCTAACATTTCACATAAAGATCCTCAATTTTGTTCATGCCGTTTTACACTTCTCATTTTTAATATCATTCGTTCTACATTGCTTTTTTCTGTTCATCCTCTTTATATTCTTCACTTGCCATTTTCCACGATATGTGGCATCTCGGAAAAAATAATTTTAACTTTAACTGCGTTTTATCTATTGAAAATGAAAGTTAGACAATTTTTGTTATTTAAAGGTAGTAATTATTATAATAACAATTATGATATATATAATATCATAAACATATAAAAATAATTATAATAAAATAATTTTGAGTATATATGAAACTAATAATCATAAATAATTCTAAAATCCTATATCGTATTAATTATAGTTTCTAATATAGTTCAATTTTCAAATTTTTTACATATTCAATATATCAAATTGAAACTTGAAAAAAATTTAAGTGTAATATGTTTGAATATTAATATAGATTTTATATATTCCGCAATCTTTTCAAATAATCTCGTAATTTTAACATTTTTTTCCTAAATACAAAATATGGAAAAAAATTTTAAAAGAATGTAAGCCTTAATTATGCTGAAAATTCAAAAAAAGATAAAAAGTGTTTTATATAGTGTTACATAAATATGGATTTAAAACGCGTTAGAAAAATAAATTCTTCAATTTCAACGTTTGTACGTGCGGAGTTTTCCAGCATTCTATCGTGTCTCTTCTGCCTGGCTTCTGAATAACGCAATTCATATCACGATCCTTGCACACACGATTCAAAGTGAGATATAAGCGACAGGACGTTTGTGACGACCTGTGGTTTGGGATCTAATTAAAGAAAAGGTCGACGTTTTAATTAAACCAATTTGAGATATATGTCGCACGCACGCACGCGCATACGCACGCATACGTTTATACAAGCGTCCACTATGCTATCAAGAGATCTAATTGAAGCAGAAGAAGAAAGACGGTTCGCGCGACAGTACTTCTAAAACTTCTGCCACCAGCAGGCGGTTAGCTTTTAATTAAAAACAACTTTCCGCTGTCGACTGGACTTGGTCGTATCGTGCACGACGCGTCATTAATCGCTCGACCTACACCGCGTAAACTGCAGTCGGTTAATCCACACTTTCGGAATTCGCTTACATTTCATATACAACGACTTAATGTATTATCCAATCGTTTATCTAACACCTCGTTATTACCCGTGTTCCAACCGCAACGTCTACGAAAACAGTCCTAAAAGGGGTTAACGTGGTTTCCCTTCTCGTCCCCTTCATGCATTAATTATACTAATGTGACTTCAAGGTCGCTTAAACTCAGTATAAGGGTTTCATAAAAACGATATTTCCCGCTGTAATAATATTTTCTGCCGCTTTCATATGCATTAACACGTATCGCACTATCTCGCTTTGAAATGAGTTATTCGATACGAGGCGTGTCATATTCACACAACTACGTAACTGTCGCTAATTAGTGAGTTTCCATTCATACCAGAGTGAACGAAGATTAACATGTTCTCGAAGCTAATTTTAATGAGAAAGGAACAGAATTTGACTTTTACATATCTTGATAATTTGAATTTTACTCAAATATTTATATGTAACACATATATAAAGTGTAAGTTTCATTTTTCTAACGCGATTGACGTTGCGTATATATTATTTTATATAATATGTTTGATGAAACAACACAACGTATTTTTGTAGATCTAATCGCACGTTCTTATTATTATATGATAAAAATTCAATTTTATTATTACATTATATTATAATTCTGATGTTAGAATGACATTTAATTAAACGACGCTTATAATAATTTAATCTTTCAAAGGTTCGTAATAGAGAGCACCTATTAACAAGTGGATGCACTTAAAAGCATTTAATTAAGTCTCTCGGGGATCTTAATTTTCATTCACTTATTTCTTTTAATTCGTTTATCTTGTACATGTCGTCCAAAACATTGCATGTGCAAAACGGTATATAAAATTGATTAAAGTGAGAGCTAAGTTTATTATATTTACGCGGTTGCACGATGGTTCTCTTCGTCTGTTTACCATTTTGGTTCCTTCACTATTTTCTCTACTTACTGCGAAAGTGTTTTATGTTTAACTGATTAACGTAATCGGTTTATTTTAGTTTAATTAAGCTATGGCGAAATACTTGGAGAAAGGATTTTCTCGGATTCATGTCGGGCACATGCAGATTTTGTGTATATGTTTTAAATTTCTCTAAAAGATTTTAACAAATTTTAAAAGACTTAAAAATTTTATTAAAAAGAACTTTATTATCATTTATTATTATTATTATTATTATTATTATTATTATTTTATTTCATTATTTTTGATATAATTAATTATTAAGTATGAAATAATATTGACAGTATTAGGAAATAAGATAAATTTTTTCCTTGTATCACTTTTCATAAATAGGTTAAATGTAGAATTTCGCATTTTGCACTTTACAAGTATATAAATCCATTATATGAATACGAAACTTTACCAAATATTTATGAACTTATAAATATATGTAGTTACATCTTGGATTAATTATTCCGTTCAATCGCAGTTTATTTTGTTTTAATTAAATTATCTGCGCGTCTCGCGGGAACGACGCGTAAATCGGCTGCAGCTATCACGTTAGAAGCCTGTCGGTCGCTTTTATCGGCTGAATAAATAATTAGCCGTATTATCATCGCGGAGAAACGAACGGCTGCGTCCGATGAAAGGCGATAAAAAAACCGTACGTGGCGGACGAAAAAAAACCGACCGATCGCCATTGTCTCGAGGGTTGCTTTTATTTTCCTACCCTCTCCCCCCTC